>JAUPMG010080681.1:0-41664 GCA_031762675.1 Pachysandra terminalis | reverse complement strand
TTTCCACAACTCATATGATGTCTTGGTAGTTCCAGGTCTGAGATACACTCTATTGATAGTGTAGCATGCAGTATTGACTGCCTCAGCCCAAAGTCTCTTGGCAAGTTTTTTTGAGTTAAGCATAACGCGTGCCATTTCTTGAAGAGTTCTATTCTTTTTTTTTACAACTCCATTCTGTTGGGGTGTTTTTGGAGCTGAGAATTCATGAGAAATCCCATGTTTGTCACAGAAGTTTGCAAATGGGGATTTCTCAAACTCCCTTCCATGGTCACTTCTTATTCTGACAATCTTGCCTATGTTGCAACATTGTTCATTATGCAACCTCTTACACAGTTTTTTAAATACCTCATAGGTATCTGATTTTTCTCTAATGAAATCAACCCAGGTGCATCTTGACAGGTCATCTACACACACAAAAACATACCTTTACCAGACATACTCTCTACCTGCATGGGCCCCATTAGGTCCATGTGAAACAGCTCCATAACTTTAGTTGTAGAGATCTGTTGTAACATCTTATGAGCAGACTTCTGCTATTTTCCCATCTGACATGATCCGCACACCCCTGGTTCCTTTTTGTTGAGTACAGGTATTCCTCGAATAGCACCTATATTCACAACTTTAATTAGATGTTTATGATTTACATGACCAAGCCTTTGATGCCATACTTCTATGTCATCAATAGAGATCTTGTGACAAGTGTGTGGTTGTAACAATGTGTAACAGTTATCTGGAGATCTAAATCCTTTTAGAACACAAATGTCCATCTCATCAAGAACCAAGCATTTATCCTTTGTGAATCTAACAAGGATTTCAGTAAATAGGTTAATTTTATATTCATGTAATAGCTCATGTTAAGATAGATTGTGTTTCATTTCAATGTACCCCATTCGCATTTAGTTCTTCTTTGAGCTTTTATTAATAAAATTTCTTTGCCCATAAGAAAAAAAAAATTAAAGTAGGAAAAAAAAATTAAAAGAAAAATAAAATAGAAAGTGGTAAGAGCTCACCAATGAAAAAAACTTTATTGAACAAATATAAAGTACAACAAACTACTATGAATAAGTGGAACAAACTACTGTTAATGTTCTAAATATTGGCAACATGTTGTCAAAATGGGAGTGGGCAAACCCAAAGCTTGATGATTGATCACGCTTGATAAAAACCCATATCTTCTTTCATTTTCTTAATCTATGTGAAATTATGGGCAACAATAATGAATTTACTTTCTTCCTATTTTAATAATAGTAAAAAAAAAAAAAAAAAGATACATGATGGGAAACAATGGTGGTTAGAGTCACTCTAATTAGTCAACTTTATAATTTTATTCAAGTGAGAATAATGTTTTGAGGTTCACATTCTAAAAATTCACTTTACCCTATCAAGCTCATTACAATTTCAATATATTTGAACCTGAAATACACTTAATTTTTTTATTTTCTTTCTTATTTTTTATTTGTCTAGGATAACAATACACCAAAGTTAAATTAGATTGTGTACACTTAATTTTGATTTGGGTTAAATAAATCCTTGTTATTTTTGAAATTTGTTTTTCAAAATATGTAAGGGCGTTTATTGTGTTATTTCACTTTTTTGTCTTTTTTTTTTTTGTTATGACTTTTGGGTTATTGGAATGAGAAAATATTTCCTTGTTTTTTCCACCGAAGGTCCTTCCGCTAGTGTTCACCTAACAGAAGGACCTGTTCTGAGAGAAAAAGGTTACTATTTTTTCAATCAAGGTATCTTCGATCATGGCTCAATTAGCCGAAGGTCATTTTAAATGGTATAAGCTAGTCCTAAAATGTGTGTAACCTAGTCATTAAATGTGTGTAACCTAAGGCATTAAAGTGTGTAACCCATTCCTTAAATGTGTGTAACCCAGTCCTTAAATATGTGTAACCTAGTCCTAAAATGTGAGTAACCTAGTCCTAAATTGTGTGTAACCTAGTCCTTAATTGTGTGTAACTGAAGGAATTAAATGTGTGTAACATATTCCTAAAATATGTGTAACCTCGTCCTTAAATGGTGTAATATAGTGCTTAATTGTGTGTAACCTAAAGCATTAAAGGGTACAACCTAGTCCTTAAATGTGTGTAACCCAGTCCTAAAATGTGTGTAACCTAAGTGCTTAAATGTGTGTAACCTAAGGCATTAAAGGGTGTAACCTAAGGCATTAAAGGGTGTAACCCATTCCTTAACTTTGTGTAACCTAGTCCTAAAATATGTGCAACCTAGTCCTAAATGTGTGTAACCTACTCCTTAAATGTGTGTAACCTAAGGCATTAAAGGGTGTAACCCAGTCCTTAAATTTGTGAAACCTAGTCCTAAAATATGTGCAACCTAGTCCTAAAATGTGTGTGTAGTGGGTGGTTTTGTGAATAGTCACCAAGAGTGGAATTACTGATTGATGGGAACCTAAATCAACAAGTGACCGTATCCCATCTCTAAAAGAACCAAAGAACTAAATTGGTGGACCGTCTAACACCGGTCGAACCAAGTTAGGGAAAACAGTGAGCCAAGGCTAAGAATTACGTGAGCACACTTCAGAGCTACGTTTTTTAGGAGTCTAAGTTAGGGAAGTGAGCTAGTATTTATAGCTTTTGAAAGAGAGTTAACTGTAGTTAGAATTCTCAACCACGGTTTCCGACAGTGGTTAAAACGTTCACCTGAGGTAGTACTCATCATGTACCCCAGTCTCTAAGGTGGACCAAATACAAGTCGTTTGGATAATTACAGGTTTGCCACTTAGAAACCGTGACACGGCCTATAACTCCAATACGACCAAGTGTTGGCAGACCTCACAACCTTCCTTTCCATCAAATTCTATTTTCCCCCAGATAATGTAAGTGTTACCTACGACGTCATTGAGCATCGCTCTAGACGGAGGATAGTGTCGCCTACGACGTCATCGAGCATCGCTCTAAACGGAGGATAGTATCGCCTACGACGTCATGGAGCATCGCTCTAGATGGAGGATAGTATCTCCTACGACGTCATCGAGCATCGCTATAGACGGAGGATAGCATCGCCTACGACGTCTTAAAGCTTTGCTCTAGACGGAGGATAGTATCTCCTACGACCATCGAGCATTGCTCTAGACGGAGGATCGTATTGCCTACGGCGTCTTAAAGCTTCTCTCTAGACGGAGGATAGTATCTCCTACGACGTCATCGAGCATCGCTCTAGACGGCGGATAGTATCGCCTACGACGTCTTAAAGCTTCGCTCTAGACGGAGGTAGTATCACCTTCTACGTCTTAGATATTCACTCTAGACGGAGGTATCATTAACGTCTTACATCATCCAGGGCTGTCATTCCCCTTTGGGTGTAAATTCATATTGATGTATCGACGTCTTACATCATCCAGGGCTGTCATTCCCCTTCGGGTGTAAAGTCATATTGATGTGTTTACCGAGACGCATCTCTTTGGTCAACGTGAGGCGCACCTCTAAGACTCTCAAGAACCAGAGGGGTTGTCCCATCGCAGGTGGGCGGCTTCGAATATGACTTAAGAGGTATTTCTACATTGGCATCCTGCTTTAAAGGGGTTTGGCATCCTGCTGTGGAGTACCTGTTGATATTAGCTTCATTGCATATTCATTGCAAGCATTAAGTATCCTGTGATTTATGTAATAAAAAAGGGTCATTATGGTAGCGCACTACCTTCTCCCTATATCTAGACTTGGTCGTATATTCCTTGAACCGACCGAGGTTCTTCCATGGGAAGTTTCCGAAGGTTATACCCATAGGTATCAGTGGGGATGTTGCTACGTGTCGGTCATAATCCTGACACGTGGCGGTCTCTTATTGGGCTATATGCCCTTACCATTTTTCATATCTATAGTGTGTAACCTACTCCTTAAATGTGTGTAACCTAGTTCTTAAGCTTTTGCAACCTAAGTGCTTAAATGTATGTAACCTAAAGCATTAAAGAATTTAACCCAGTCCATAAATATGTCTAACCAAGTCCTAAAATATGTGTAACCTACTCCTTAAATGTGTGTAACCTACTTCTAAAAGGTGTGTAACCTAGTGCTTAACTGTGTGTAACCTAAGGCCTTAAAGGGAGTGGTAACCTAGTCCTAAAATGTGTGTAACCTAGTTCTAAAAGGTGTGTAACCTAATGCTTAAATGCAGTCATAATGTGAATCAAGTTGAAGCGTCACCATCCAAAGTTCACAGTCCACACCGACAGGGAACACATGGCACCTATTTTGGTATGTATATGAATCTTTAATTTTTTAAGGTCTTTTATTTTATTTCAACGATGAAGAGTTTAAAAGATGTTAAGAGTTTGAAAAATAAATACTCTTTGAAGAATTTGATTTGGTAGAATATGTTGAGAATTTGCTTTAACTAGGAAGTGGTAAAGAGATTGAATAATTTCAAACTCTACTGTTGTTAAATTGTTAAGTTGTTTTTCTTTTTAGTGTACCAAAATTGATAACCGTTTGAAATTGGTAACTAGTTGCATCTAGTTACCAAGAAGTTACTAATAACACGTCGTTTATAAAGCAATAACTTTTGATACGTGTCAAATCCTCATTCATTATATTTATCAGCACTATACCAATCATATAAAGATCGGCATGATAAAAGTTTCCGAGATTTAATAATAAAACAGGAAAAAAAAATCAAAACATGACAATTTTTGAAATACTTTGATAGAAAATTTTTTTTTAAAAAAAGTTACTTTTACAATTATATGTTTTGATTTGTATTTTTTTATTTATTAAATATTTTCCACTGCCATGATTTAGTGATATTTAAACCTTTATGCTATTTTTTACTCGAATACCTCAATAAAAGATGAATTTCCACAATATTTAAGTTTACCAAACTTGCCCAACTTAGATTTTTTGGAACAACAGAATTAACTTTAGATTAACACTCCAATGTTACAACTGGCAATTCTGATTGCTGCCTATCCCTCTATTAATAATATTGGTCATAAAACAATATAAAAAGAGCTTTGTAATAACTAAAAATATGAAATGATCGCGGCAGTTAGTCAATGGGTAGACGAAAAGAGAACAGTTGAGACTTGAGATCCCAGAAATATCAAAAGAAAAATAGAGTCACGTAAGTTTCATTGAAAGCAGATACGAATCCAACGGTATAACGGCCATATCTCATCTAAGTAGGAAACCTGAAAGGAATCTTTCTTGAATCATTCTTCTTCTTTTTTTTATGGAAAGACCTTCTAGCCAGGAATAGCCGTAGAGGCACTCCAACGGTGGGAGGGGGGTTGGGCATAGACCCTGACTTGTATATTAGAAATTAGTTAAAAAACTATACAAATGGGGGACATAAAACTAAACCCCAAAGTACTGTTCACCAACTAATAAAATATGACCAAATAAATAGCCCAAAAACAACATCAGAATTATCCTTTAAAACTACCCAAACCAACATTGTCACAATTGATAAGGTAGCAAATATCCAACGGAAAACGATGCAATGAACAAAATATTTGATTCGTATGAACTGAACAAGCAAGCTTAGAAAATTCATCCATGTCACACCCTAGATCCCTGTTACCAAGATCCCTAGGCGGGATGGCACGGATCTCGAGCTAAGACCTTCGGGATCCATATTTGGACCGAGGATTGTCGTATCAATACCAAGACGCAAAATAAAATAAAATCTTACTTATCCATCAACACAGAGTTGCGGAAGCAATTACAAAAATCTAAATGAAATTAAATACGTCTACCGGCTTCAGAAGAGCCTTACAATAGAACTGAATACTAAACTCCCAACTGAATTCAGTACAACTGAAATTATAACTAAAAGAGTATGAATAAAGCTCAAGCATGAACAACAACATACACCCATGATTTCCAATCAATTCTATCTCAACCTGCAACATAAAAGTTACATGAACTTTGAATGCCTAGTAAGCACGATCCCATTCAACTCAACATCATATAACAAAATAATATCATCGACAAAACAACATAATCAATTCTGAAGCATAAGGCAAGATAGTTTTAATGACAAATGAGTATGATGAGTGTATGTCAAACAGATGCTCTAATATGTGCTCAAACAATGAATACAAATGATATGTTATGAAATTTCAAATGTTAATGTATAGTGCTAAGTGTCCTTCATTGCAGCATCAGAAACAAATAAAAGGTTTCGGGACAAAGGTCACCAAGAACAACCGGCAGCCCCTCTTCTTTGTTCTGGGTGCTAACCCATGGTACAAAGGCCACCATGTACTGATTTCATGAGTGTACAATACTCAAGGTCCAGCTAACCTTATAGAATCAACTATGATCACATAACGTATTTCGTAGGACTTGCAACTTACAAGTATAGACAACCTTACCTTTACCACCTCTCGGGCACACTTAACATTCCACATAAACATAGTATGCATGCATTATTAACTCGTAAAATCCAAATGATAGTCTCCATTGGGCCCATACACACGGATAATCCATTGGATTCCATCATTCGCATCCTAGCATTATAAATCAATCTCAGATCCACATAATCCAATACTAGTTTATTAATGATAAGATCTCCCGGAAACTATCTAAGCGCCCATACAATTAGATAATCCGTTAGAGACCATCAGTTACAGTTTAAGCTGAAGACCAATTGAAGGAGTGTGTTCAGTAAGATTAGCCTGAAGATAAGGGCATCAAAGTATGTTCTAACAGCCAGGTTCATGGCCCTCGACCTCCCTTTGATCCCAACACCCGCATCAAAAAAAGCCTGAACCAATCTGACCATCCAAACCCTTCAATTTCTCCAAAAGTATCAATCCATCGGTACCCTCATCGGTGTACCGATGGGTACCGGCAGTCTCATTCAACCTTCCGTCGGTAGGCCGGTCGGTGTACCGACGCCTACCGAAGGGCAGCAGAGATCTCCTATTCGTAGGCAGGTCGGTGTACCGTCCCCTACCGACGAACACGGTTTACATTCCATCGGTAGGCTCGTCGATGTACTGACGCCTACTGTTCAAGTCAATTCGTCATTTCATCTCTCACCATCGATAGGACCGTCGGTGTACCGCCACCTACCAAATGGTTACAGGGATTCCCTGTCGACGGTGTGTTCGGTGTACCGATGCCCACCGACGAACTCAAACATAACCACTCCAATATCCATCGGTAGACTAGTCAATATACCAACACGTCTACCGACGATTGCAAACAAGTTTGTTCGGGGTTTTTCTTAAGTCGTTTTCCATCGTAATTCAAGTCTATCTCACATGCATCAATCCTAACATCTTAGGGTGAAAACCAAGTACATTTACTCACAGCAAAACAACAATTCATGCAATAAGCATTGAAATCTCAATTCATATGGCAAACATGCATTATTTCTCAGAATTCCAACACAAATCATGGTATATAATGGAATCAATCAGGATAGGTAACATACCTCGATTTCCTACATAATTTTGGTAGAAACTAGTAGGGTAATGAGCAAAACTCCTTTCCTTCTCTTCTTAATTCCTTCTTCTCCTTTCTTCTGCAAGAATGGCTAGGTTTAAACTCTTCTTACTCTCAATTTTTCGTCTCAGATTTCTCCTTAACTCTCAAACACAATTCTTCTTGTGTTC
Source organism: Pachysandra terminalis (assembly GCA_031762675.1). Taxonomy (NCBI): domain Eukaryota; kingdom Viridiplantae; phylum Streptophyta; class Magnoliopsida; order Buxales; family Buxaceae; genus Pachysandra; species Pachysandra terminalis. The sequence goes on along the minus strand of JAUPMG010080681.1, from coordinate 34,079 downwards.
TACGATGGGTTAGAGTTATAGGGGTTCATTCCCTCCATTCTCTCCCACTAAAGCCCCCACTAGGAGACACGACCACTTGACCTGTTCAACGCACAACCGTGTGTTTGAATTTGGTCATCCTAGTTTCTCTTACACACTTAACCCTAAGGTTTCATAAATCTCACAAAAACCCCAACTAGTACTTAAAATGAAACAACCCATATAAGTTCATGAAATCCAAACATAATTAAATGAAATAAATAATGATATATCCTTTTAGTGAGTTTAGGTCACTACAACCTATCCCCCTTAAAAGAATTTTGTCCCCGAAATTTAGTAATGTTAGATTTCTAGATCACCCAATCCCAATGTCTGTGATGATTCAATTATAGAATTTACTAGCTTAATCAGGCATTCAGCAGCATATCACACACACAAAACTGATTCATTTAAATTTAAGCACTGGGAGTATCTATAGTTAACAGAGATCGTATGTGTTCTGTGTACCAACATGAATGTGTTGACTACCTTATTTCTACTTTTCTCGTTCCGACACCCTTCCATCTTCTGAACTCCGTTCATTTTTCTGCCTTGCTGGTTGTCGGCAATTTCTCCGAAAATGTCTCATCCTTCCACAGTTAAAACACCTCGGTGACAGAAAAGGTTGTGGCTGAGGTGGTGCCACAACAAGAGCCACAGTGTTAATTGGAACCGGTATTTCTGCCACTTTCTACCTCTTTTCAGAACCTTGCCTCCTATCCATTCTCAACAGGTGAGGACACAATCTTGGGAAATGTTCTACTCCTCTACAGTTAACACACATGGGTCCCTCTACATTCTTCTTCTTCATGTTCAAGTACCCCTTCCTATTATGTTTTTCTGGCCCAACCTTCTTGCTCTTACCTTCATCACTCTGTTGCGGAATCCTATCTCCTTGCGTGTTATGACTCTCTAGCTCTCCCTCCAATAGCTCTTTCAAATCTTCTAGAATTCTATGTAGACCTGACATCAAAGAATTTGCCCCTTTCTTACTAGGTGAGTTAGACCTGGCTACCCGTTCTTGTTCCTCCACCATCTATAATTCAATAGAGTAATTAAGTACCCCTCTATGAGCATCCATACATGTTATATTTACAATCATTTACATAAGCAAGCACGTGACCATATTATCATATACTTGAAGACACTCACAAGTCCCGTAAATTCAAGCATCCTATTTATTTGTGTTATAAACATCGTACTTTTATTTTTTCTGTGCTCATTCATATATGAAATAAATCATAGCAACCATGCACATTATGGATTTATATCTCCATATAAAAATATACTTTGGGACTTCACAAGTCTCCTCTTTCTGCACTTCGTATTCATTTACATTCTCTTTTGTAGTGAATATCGGTATCAACTCATATTTGCACTCATACACCATTACACAACTCATCCTATCCATACACCATTACACAACTACTATACTCAACTCACACCTACCTATTACAATTATTTCACAAATTTCTTGTGTAGTTCAGTGCTCAAATTCAACTTACTTTGATTCACATCTTACTCGGTTTGCTTCATGTATTAGTTAATCTACTCCCATATATCTTATTATTAACTCTCATGTGTGCCTTTAAGGATTCTCATTCCATTCTCTTATGTTACGCAACAGTGGTTTACTCTAATACTCAGTCACCCTGGATATCATTTATCATCTCACTTCCCGGTAGTCCCATCTATATGCATTAACTTCTAATATATTTATCCCGAAGCTTGTTTGGTGATCCATACAAGTTCACAAACACTAACATTATGGTCACTAGTCTGCTTAACCCTAGTCCTGTTATCCCAAGTATTTTCACATGTCAGATTTCCTCTCACCAAATTCCCAAGGCAATTAGGAGTCACCCAATCTCCTTACACCATTCTACAACTTCAAGCTTGACTCTAACAAGTCTAATCACTCATCTTACTGTTCTACACCAGTCCCACAGTAGAACTCGCACCTCAACTGAGTCATAGATTTCAGGTCAAGGTATTTGGTCTGTTTGTATACAAATAGTGCTCCATAGGGATTAACCAATCCCCAAACCTAATATTACTTCACTAAACACCCTAATCGTCAACCACACAACTGATCAAAACCCAACCCCACACTTCACTGTTGGTCAGTGGGTACAGGTGTACCGGCCAATTCTAGGTTGGTACCACTCACGTAGGTCCAAGCTTCTAATGATCCTCTTCCTTCCCACAGACGTAACCTATAGTCCACTTAAATCATAACATAGTCGGTGGATTTGATCGGTGCTGGTAGTTTACCCACAGTAGTTGAATCGAATCATATCAGACCACCAAGTTTATTGCAATCTTACGTTGTCATCCTCCATATTTATATGTTTCATTTATTATCTATCAATCACTCGACAAATTATTATAAGAGTTAGGTTGTTTATGCAAAATATAAAGTCCTAACATATTAAACTTCATACCATAAGTCTTTCAGTTACTTTACTGTATATCATTATACACACTATAGATCTCGTTCTAAAGTATCACAGTATAGTCATAATAACCCACATTATTCATCATATACATGTCTCATGATTAGTCACATAACTCTAAGTGAGTCTAGCAAACGTGGTTCACTTGCTTGGTGAATCAATTCCAAAACGTCCCATTCAGGGGCATAAAGAACTAAAATCTTAGGACAAGTCCTATTAGTCTCCAATCCTTGAAAATGTAAAGTCACAACCATAATCTCGACCATTGGTATATAGTACGTCAATGGTCTCTCTCTCACTCTCTTTGTGGTCACTAACCCTCGATCTAAAGTTCAGAGATGAATGTACCTGCAGCTACATTAATCCCATCACTTTAGAAGGAAAGTGTAATAACCCAACTCGTTTAGGGGAGTTTAGTGTAATTAGTAATAAGGTTTATGTGTAATTAGTTAGAAAATATGGACTAATTTGAAAATTTTAGTAAAGCTAATTAGTTGATTTTGACCAATTGTGATTGGTGGGAGCACAATAGATTATCTAGAGTGCATCACACACAATCATAATCCCAAAGTTAAACCAATGGCTAATATTTTGCAGGAATAATTAAACTAAATTAAGGGTCAAGATTAAAAGACAAAAAGGACTTAAACTTAGATAAGGATGAGGAAGATAAAGGACTAATCTAATAGACAAGATCCTAATCTAGTTAGGAGAGCTAAGATGAATTCCTAATCTAAAAATGATAGAAATAAACTAGTGTTTAAGTTGTATTACGACTGGTGTTTTTCCTAATCAATGGTGTAGATTAACTAAGTAAATTCTAAGGGTTGGGATTAGAGACAAATATTAAACAAATTGTAACTCTAAAAAACTATCTAAACACTGGTTTGGTCGTCTAAACCAGAAAACTAAAAAATCTAGGTTGATAGCTAAAGCTAAGGAAGAAGACGAAACAGTTCAAACTTGAACTGGGTTGAAGAAGAGGAAGAATTTGCGCATCAAGCAAGGTAAGTAACTTCAATTTAGTTTATATCTTTGATTTGAATTAGGTGATATGCCATATTCAAGAAATATGACATACCACATTCAATTCAATTCAAATAAAACACTATTCTTCATAAAACTTGATTTTTCTAAAACTGATCTTTCCAAGCAAGGTAAGCTTTAATTTTTGATTAGGTTAGTTTCGGAATACAAATTAAATATGAGTTTATGTTGAAGAAAATCACTAATTATGTGTAAATTTATAAAAATTATCATTAATTGCTGTTTCTGGGCAAACCGGCGGCCTGCTGGCGTGCCGGCTAGCCTGCCGGTTCACCCAGATGGTGTCCGGTAGACCTACAGGTGTGCCGATAGACTGTCGAAAGCCTACCGGATTCCCTAATTGATTGTGACCTTCTGCCTAGCCTGCCGGATGGCCAACCGGTGTGCTGGTTAGCCTGCCGGTGGTCTTGTGTGCCTGAGATTTTGAAAACAAGCCCTTGCGTAGCCTGTCGGATGACCAGCCGGTGTGCCGGCTAGCCCACCGGTGGCTACCCTGAGACCTTTTGGAAAAACCGCACCTTTTTCCTAAACTGTCGGATGGCCAGCCGGTGTGCCGGCCAGCCTGCCGATCAACCTTAGACCGTACACCTTGTTCTGTCTAGGTTGCCAGATGGCCGACCGGTGTGCCGGTTAGCCTACCGGTCTACCTAGAGACCTTGATTTAAATTGGTTTGGACCTGCCCAGGCATCCGGCAGATCAGCCGTGCCGGTTAGCCTGTTGGTCTGCCCAGGTTGGGTTGTTTGTTATGAAATTTGTGTTATAATTATTGTTTAATAAATTATGATTAATTGTATGTAAATTATAATTGTTCCATGACATAAATTTAAGGTTATTTGATTTGTTTTATAATTAATTATGATTAAACACGTATCTTACATAAATTGAATTGATTGGATATTATGATGATTCGAACCATGTTCTAAAGCTTCATATTTCATACTTAGACTTAGTGCACATCTGTCCACATTGTATGATTAGTTAATGTGCACAAACACCTCACATTGCACAGCATATCCAATTGAGTGAATGACCATATTCTGGTCATATACTAGACCTACCATCAGACTTCACTTATGATGAAGTTTCTGATTTAATCTAAGTGAATCATGACTTGGACATCATGATTAGGTGAGGAAGTCCCGAATGGACAAACATTATAGGTTGAGGAACTTGCTACCCCAATATACCCCAGTTTCAATCATCTCGATAGCGTATTATTATACTAACGGATGCCAAGTGAAATTCTGTTGGCATTCGCCTTATGTAATGCTCACTGAGGTTAGTCCTAATTATGGACACCTTGGATTTTTTTTCATTGCCCTGACCACAAATAAGTGGGGGAATTGTGTCCTCTTGGTCGAAACCTCTCAAAATTATGATGCGCACATGGAATATCTTACTGAGAGTGGCCCTATATGGGGGGGACGGTTCAAGAAGACGTCTTGCGCAGTAATTGATTCTAATTCGAATTCTGAACAACATGCATAATTGCAGAGCATGATATTTTGCATGGATCACACTTGGTGATCAATATGTCTTGTTGCATGAGCATGCATTCATGCGTTAATAATCTGAACATACATATCATATTCTGCATATTTACAATGATTAATTATTGTTTTTATGTTATATCTTTGTGTATTGGTATGGACCCCAATTCATGTTCATAATGTAACTTAATTGATTTCACTTACTGGGCTAAGTGTAGCTGACGTCTTATGGCAATATTTCAGGTAATTTAGATGAGGAATTTAATGATAATGGAGAACAAGATGAATACCCTTTTTATGAACTTGTTGGAACTAATCAAAGCGTGTAGTCATTTTTACGTGAAGTTTTGCTACCAGATTTACCGCTTTATTTCTTAGATTAGATACTATGTATAGAGTTTGGGATTTGGTTTTACTTGAAATAGGATGTAATTATTTTCTTTTCCGCCGCGAATTTTATTAAGTGTTTTGGATGTAATAGATAGGTTATATTTTACTTATTTTTCAGTAAATTAGATTATTTTGGAAGTTTATTAAATTTCTGTAATTTTGGCTCAATATTAATTGCCACTCCTGATTCCGATTGGGGTGAGAGTCACGGTTCTAACATAAAGGTTCTTACAAGAATTTCCTTAAGTTTGAGTCGTGACAGAAAGTTAGGATCACATTTCACCATTCAAATTTACAGGACTCCCTCACAAGACTAATATCGGCTCAACGAAAAGACACTAAATCACCTCCTCCTCATCCTTATTTCTACTAATCTAAAGAACATGTAATAAATCAAACAGCATTCAAGGTATGTCATCACTCAGCAACCATCAAACAGTCTCAATGTATAGCTTCTATGTTTCCTTCTCCCTAACCTCAGACCTCTATGTGATACTTAAGTTCACCAAACTCCTAACAAATTTACTCTCAGTAAACCTAGGCTCTGATACCAATCTATCACACCCCAGATCCCGTAACCCGGATCCCTAGGCAGGATGGCACGGATCTCTAGCAGAGACCTTCGGGATCCATTTCTGGACCGCAGATTGTCGTATCATTACCAAGATGCAAGATGAAATAAAATCTAATTTATTCATCAACACAAAGTTGCGGAAGCAATTACAATAATCCAAATGACAGTAAGTATGTTTACCGGCTTCAGAAGAGCCTTAAAATAGAACGGGATACTAACCTCCCAACTGAATTCAATACAACTGAAATTATAACCCAAAAAGCATGAATAAAGTTCAAGCATGAACAGAAACATACGCCCATCATTTCTAATCAATTCTATCTCAACCTGCAACATAAAAATTACATGAGCTTTGAATGCCCAGTAAGCACGATCCCGTTCAACTCAACATCATATAACATAATAGTATCACCGACAAAACAACATAATCAATTCCAAAGCATATGGCAAGATAGTTTTAATGACAAATGAGTATGATGAGTGTATGTCAAACAGATGCTCTAATGTGTGCTCAAACAATGAATACAAATGATATGTTATGAAATGTCTAATGTTAATGTATAGTGCTAAGTGTCCCTCATTGCAGCTTCAATAACAAATAAAAGGTTTCGGGACAAAGGTCACCAGGAACAACCGGCAGCCCCTCTTCTTCGTTCCGGACGCTAACCCATGGTACGAAGGCCACCATGTACTAATTTCATGAGTGTACAATACTCAAGGTCCAGCTGACCTTATGGAATCAACCATGATCCCATAACTTATTTCGTAGGACTTGCAACCTACAGGTATAAAAAACCTTATCTTTTCCACCTCCCAGGACTTAACATTCCACATAAACACAGTATGCATGCATTATTAACTCATAAGATCCAAATGATAGACTCCCTTGGAAACTATCCACGCGCCCATACACGCAAATAATCCATTTGATTCCCTCATTCGCATCCTAGAATTATAAATCAATCTCAGATCCAAATAATCCAATACTTAGAGTTTATTAATGATAAGATCTCCCGGAAACTGCCTAAGCGCCCATACACTTAGATAATCCGTTAGAGCCTATCATTTATAGTCTATGCTAAAGACCAATCGAAGGAGTGTGTTCAGTAAGATTAGCCTGAAGATAAGGGCATCAAAGTAGGTTCTAACAGCCAGGTTCATAGCCCTTGACCTCCCTTTGATCCCAACACCTGCATCAGAAAAATCCCGAACCAATTTGACAATCCAAACCCTTCAATTTCTCCAAAAGTATCAATCCATCGATACCCTCATCGGTGAACCGATGGGTACCCGCAATCTCATTCAACCTTCCGTCAGTAGGCCGATCGGTATACCGACGCCTACCGAAGGGTAACAGAGTTCTCATATCGGTAGGCTGGTCAGTGTACCAACGCCTACCGATCAAGTCAATTCTTCTTTTTATCTCTCACCATCGGTAGGACCGTCGGTGTACCGACGCCTACCGAATGGTTATAGGGATTCCCTGTCGGTGGCGTGGTCGGTGTACCGACGCCCACCGACGAACTCAAACATAACCACTCCAAGATCCATCGGTAGACTAGTCGGTGTACCGAGACATCTACCGCAGACAAGTTTGTTTGTGGTTTTTCTTAAGTCGTTTTTCATGGTAATTCAAGTCTATCTCACATGCATCAATCCTAACATCTTAGGATGAAAACCAAGTACATTTACTCGTAGAAAAAACAACAATTCATGCAATAAGCATTGAAATCTCAATTCATATGGAAAACATGCATTATTTCTCAAACATTCCAACACAAATCATGGTGTATAATGGAATCAATCAAATAGGTAACTTACCTCGATTTTCTAGATAATTTCGGTAGAAACTAGTAGGGTAATGAGCAAAACTCCTTTCCTTCTCTTCCTTAATTCCTTCTTCTCCTTTCTTCTGCAAGAATAGCTAGGTTTAGACTCTTCTTAATCTCAGTTTTACTTCTAAGATTTCTCCTTAATTCTCAAACACAACTCTTCTTGTGTTCTACGATGGGTTAGAGTTATAGGGGTTCATTCCCTCCATTCTCTCCCACTAAAGCCCCCACTAGGAGACACGACCACTTGACCTGTTCAACGCACAACCGTGTGTTTCAATTTGGTCATCCTAGTTTCTCTACACACTTAACCCTAAGGTTTCATAAATCTCACAAAAACCCCTACTAATACTTAAATGTTTAATTCACCTCCTTATGTTTGATTAAATGAAACAAACCATATAAGTTCATGAAATCTAAACACAATTAAATGAAATAAATAAAGATATAATCCTTTGTGAGTTTAGGTCACTACAATCCACAACCTCATTTCCTTCTCTAAACACATGACAGATCATAGGATTAAGCTCATAAAAAAATTTATAAATCTCAATCCGTTTAGACGTAAGAATCCAAGGAGGCATCTTTCCATTAGCCAACCCGTCCACAATGATCTGAGAATCAACCTCAATCATTAAAGGCTTCAAATTCATTAATGAGCATATATTTAAACCATCCAGTAAAGCCCAAGTTTCATCTAAGTTATTCGAAAGAATGCCATAGAAAGAAGAGAATGCACCCACAATCGAACCATAAGCATCCCTTACAATACCACCACCACCACTTGGGGCAGGATTACCCGATGAAGCACCATCAGTGCTAAGCTTAAAACCAGATTCTGGTTTTAACCATTTAACCAAAATTCGACGTGAAATCGGAATAGAAGAAACACCAATCCCCAAAATATCCAACAATAATTTATCAGAAAAGGATGCATTTTTCTTAGGCATAATAAGAGAGTTTACCTCAAACAGCCACTTTAGGACTTTAGAAATAATAACTTCAGCACTTGATTTGATATTTTCAAAACAAGCTTTATTCTTACCAATCCATAATTCCCAAAGAAGGGGAAAACAAAAAAGGTAAAACACCCCGCAAGCAACCTAGTTGAGCTTTCAATATTGCACCAGAAAGCCATAACACAATACGAGCATAGATAGATTGATGGGGCACTAAAGGAACCCAAAAAATCCTACTGAAATGTGTCCAAATTTAAAGACCCAAGCTACTATCAATAAATAAATGTTGAAGAGATTCCATATGATAAGAAACACAGCAATTGCAACGTGAAGCAAGAAAAACTTGAGCCCCTTGTAACACTCGATCCACAAGGATACAACCATTAAGCAATTTCCAAATGAAAACACTAATTTCTTAAGGAACCCTTTTATGCCACAACCAAGAAGCAAAACCCGATTTAGGAAATTTCTTCCTAATAATTGACCATGCATATTTAACAGAATATTCTACATCCAAGAATTTTGACCAACCTCGTTTATCATTGCAACCCGATAAACACACATCCCTTTTCAAAATATTATTTTTAATAGAGGGGTCCAAAATATGATGTAAACAGTCTCAATTCTACCATCATTACCACACATCCTTAACCAGAATTCCCTGTAAAATTGGTTCATGCATAACAGAGGCAATAGAACCCGTACCCAACCAGTTATCATTCCAAAAATCAACATTACCTCTACCCAAAATCCATGATGAATTTTCCTTAAAAACATACAACTTAGATTGAACACTTTTCCACATGCGAGAAGCATTAGCATGATTAGGTCCATAAAAAAGATATTTAGTTCTCATAAAATTAGACCAAAGAGTCTCTTGTGATATAATATTCCAAGCTTTCTTCATATCAAAACCAGCCTTAATATCGAATAAGGATCGGATTTCAAAAACTCCTTCTTTCAATGGTCTATAAATAGAAACCCAAGATATCCATTTCTTCTTAGATTTTCCCTCAAAATCTCCCCAAAAGAAAGAGGCAAAACACTTTTCCAAAGACCTCAAAACCATCATAAGAGTCTGAATAGAAGATAAAATATGAATAGGCATAGAAGAAAGGACATTCTTGATCAAAATAAGATTACCTTTCCAACTAGAAATTTTATTCCGCACCTTAGAAAGAAATTCTTCAAAGAAAACAGCTTTCACATGAACATATAAAAGAGGAACTCCCAAATAAATAAACGGTAAGAGTCTGTGTTGTAGGCCAGTAGGAGACTGAATCACAAGCCTTTTGGAACAAGTGACACTTTTATGCACAAAAAAATCTCTTAGAAATATTTACCATCTGTCCAAAGCAATTTTCATATTTCTTCAAAAACTGCATCAAAATTATCACCGAAGATTGGTACCCATTAAGGAAAACAATAAAACTATCCACGTATAATAAATGAGATAAAACTGGACAATTCTGAGGACCCAGAAAACTACCAATACGACCCAACTCAAAATAACTCTTCAAACCTCTATTGATAATTTCTTCTCCCAAAATAAAAAAACATAGGAGAAAGAGGGTCATCTCGTCGCAAACCTCTAGAAGATTTAAAAAAACATTTATAAACACCACTCAAGGAAACATAAAACAAGGATTTCTCAAAACACTAAGAAAAAATCTGAATCACTAACTCATTAAAGCCAAATCTTCTGAAAATAGATTTGAGAAACCCCAATCCATTCGGTCACATGCTTTAGCTATGTTAATTTTAACCATAATATTATTGCCCCTAACCTTTCGATTATGATGAAGCATAAGTTCCTAAGCAAGGCCAATATTTTTAGAAATATCTCTACCTTTAACAAAAGCTCCTTATTCTTGAGAGACAAGACCCAGTAAACTAGAAGCAAGTCTCATAGTAATGATTTTACTGAAAATCTTATAGACCACCGAGCAAAGAGTGATAGGCCTAAAGTCTACTAATTATTTTGGGTCAGATTTCTTAGGAATCATGGAAATAAAAGACGAGCAATAAAAAACTGGTAAGAAGCACGAAGCAAATCCTGTTTAACAATATCCTAGAGAAAAATAAAGAAAGCAGAAAATATACCGTCCGGGACTGAAGCACTATCAGCCGAAATGCTAAATAGAACATCTTTCACTTCCTCCAAGGAATGACTCCTAATAAGCATATCATTATCAGATTCAGAAACCAAACTAGGAATAGCATCTAGCAAATCTTCACCCATAGGTTGGTTTTCAGCAGATAATAAATCCTCAAAATAAGAAATAACAGCATCTTCAATCACTGATAAATCTGAAGATGTCGAGCCATTCGGTAATTGAATAGCAGAAAATGAACTTTGCTAGTGAATTTTCATAGAATTATGAAAGAACTTAGTGTTAGAATCCCCTTCCATCAACCATTTGACCCTAGATTTTTGTTTCCAATAAATCTCTTTCTACTTTAGAAATAAATTCAAACGCGCTTTGGCATCCTTTAATTTATCCACATCCGATTGACACCAATTGCCCATCAAACTAGCTTCCAAAAAATTAATCTCATCCAAAATATTATGAATATTCTGGAATACATTCCCGAAAACAGATTTGTTCCAGCCTTTTAAACAAGACTTAACTCTCTTGATTTTAAAAGCCAAAGAGACTAAACCATTACCAAAATAGCCAATCGGCCAAGACTGTCCAATAAATGGAATAAAATCCTGGTGCTCACACCACATTCTCTAAAACTTGAAACTTTTTGGACCAAGGTACCTAGAATCAGAAAACGATAGGAGAAGTGGAGCATGATCCTAATAGATACGGGTCAGATGATTTAAATTTAGATCCAGAAACGACTGAAGCCAATCCACATTATAAAAAATCCTATCCAAACACGCCCAAATGCGTCGAATCTCAGACTGATCATTGCACCAAGTAAAAAGAGAATCAATAAAAGGGGCTTCTAAAAAACCACAATTACCAATCATCTCATTAAACTCTGCTGTAGCCAACCGATTAGGAGAATTACCACCAAGCTTTTCAGATAATTCCCTAACAATATTGAAATCTCTGGCCACCATCCAAGCACCAAAAATATTAGAAGATAAACCAAAAAGACCTTCCCAAAGTAATCTCCCATCATTTGCAAAGCATTTAGCATATGCAAAAGTAGCCAAAAATTCAGAAGAACCCAAGTTCGTAATTTTGTAGGAAATGCACTGATCCGAAACTCGGAAGACAACAACTGACACAAAACTTTTCCAGAAAATCCAATTTTCCCCACCCAATTCTGCATTATAAGAAAACCCATCAAAATTAATCTTTCAACTAAATTCGGAAATTTTTCGGCACCAAGAAAAGGCTCTAAAATAACTAAAAACTACAGTTTCTAAGATCTAACAAGGAACTTGATGTGTCTGACCGTATCAGAGTTACCAACACCCCTAGCATTCCAAATAAGAAAGTTCTTATTCATTAAATCACAAAGATGAAAGAGAAGCATAAGCCTTACGGCCTTTAGTAACCACATTCGTATGAAGCTTAGAATAATCTTTCTGAGGCCTTTTAGTGGAATTTACAAATTCCTTCAACCATTTGACTCTGAACCTTCCGAACTTTAGAATCAGAACCATACCTCATAGTTTCTTCAACCTCCCCACTTGAATCATCTCCAAGGGAACCATCCTCATCAGAATAATCAAAACCAGTAGAACCACCAGTAATTAACGTATTTATCAAATGAGGTAGATTATTATCAATACCAAGAATTTTGTGTAAAGTTCTAAATACCTAAGAAGAACTTATATCCTGCAAATTTTCTTTTTGAACAACATCCAAAATTGCAATCATCTGGCCCAAAATAACCAAATTGAGATAAACAACATCAGAAATAATATCAGATATATGTCACAACACCCAAATTAGGATATTGCACAATTGTTTTCTCAGAATCTGTCGTTTTATCCCCAATAACCAATGGTGTAGAGATAAAATGATTCGAAATAACCTCGTATGAATTTTTCTTCGACAGAAACACATCAGAAGTTTTTTCCAGACTTAGAACAACGTTTTGGAAGTCTTTCATCAACACCTGAATACCTTCCACACCAGGTAATAACTTGTCTTTATTTGCAGCTCTAACTTCAACATCTGAAACCGCTGGACCAACATGATTTTGTGGCTGATCTAAAACCTCATTAACCCCAATAGCCTTATCAGACTTAGGCTCATTAGCAACCTGCGGATGATCCACTAAAACAACATTATTCCTTCTTCTTCGATTTCTCTTAATTGGATTCAATTTTTCCTGATCCTCTTCTTGAACTATAACATTTCTCGTAAGCAAAGTAGTCTTCCTACAATCGGATTTAGAATATCCATGAAGACAATAATGTTTGTAAAACCTTGGAGCTCCTTTATAAACAATTTGTTGCCAGAAGCTTGCATCCTTTCCTAACCTAATCCAAATCCGATCTGGACATTCTTTGGAAATGTTCAGTTTGACGCATACACGAGCAAAAATCAGTCGTGATAACCTTAGAGTTGGTTAATCAATCCAGAGAACATGACCAAACAAAGCTGCAATCGCGTTCAAATACGATGATGGGAATAAGTGCAAAGGAAAATTTGGAAATCGAATCCACACCGGTGCAAATGGCGATTCCTTTAGGCAGAAAGATGAGTACCATCTATATAACCGGAGAAGGGAATTTTGAATTAATCTCTATTCCCTAGTCCAAGCTTGAGCAAAATCTTCATGGATTTTCAGTTTGATCATCACATGCCTAGGATCCATCATTCCAACAAACCTAAGAAGAATTTATATAAGACCTAATGATATCAAAACTTGGACGTCCAGCCGAAAACTTGGCCACTAACGTGAATTGAAAAAGCTGATCGGATCATGATAACTCCATGTTGGAGAAGAAAACTCAACACCCTTATGAGAACCCAATTGCTTCGTTGCAATTGGTATATCCGGAAGGGCTTGATTGCTCACTAACACGTCATCATAGGTTTTCTTACCAGCGGCCAGTGTCGGAAACGACGGTGTCATAACACCAACAGATGAAGGTGGGGGGATCACTGGAGAAGACGACCCAACCTGTGCTCCCCCGGGCACCGACTAGGCTGTCATAGCAACCATATCAAAAATGAAAAATCAAATCTAGAGGATTGGGCTAATTCTCTAGAACATTCATGAAATTGGGATCAAGCACAAGATCGTAATGTGCAGGCTTTTGAGCTCATATTATAGTACCTTGAATATTGTGTGTGTGACGTAGTTTTTATGTATCTTCAAGTAATCTTAGTTCAAAACTTGTTCACTTTGACTCTAATATTGGAATTGTTAAAATACTAAGTGAGGGTTCAAGGCATTGGCACTTTCATTATGCATAATATTCTGTCTTTTCCCAACATTTTATCTTTTGACTTAATCATTTATTTTTATTGAAATAAGTGGGGGATTGTTAGAGTATTTCATAAAAAAAAAGGATTTTATTGTGTATCTTAAGTGACTTCAACCTTGGGCACTTAAGTGTGCTTGTATGTATGTGTAGTGAAAACAGAATAGTCCCACATCAAAAATGAACAAGACTTGTTTGTGAGATATAAGTGTATGCCTTCACATAAGCTAGTAAGCTTGTGAAGATGTGTGGGGAGCCATAGCTTGCACAAGGGGCCCGTGGAGCAACCCAAGGCCCATCTAGTGGGATTTGGGGCACCAGCTCCATAAACCCTTAATGTGTGTGATCGTGCATGTGCGCATGTGCATCATGTTCGCCATAAAAAAAAAAAACATGAGCGCATGTCTCGGTTCGGTTGGCACCCACATGTTAAAGCATTCTTTTTGAACAAATTTTATTTCCTTTTTTATCCTCTTTTAACATCAACGTTAGTGCTTGGAGACGTGCTGTTCTATTCTCTCCTCGATGACAGTCTTCCAATGGACCGATTTCCTCTGAGAAAATATAACAAACGATTTCTATATCTTCTTATCCACAATTCTTTGTCATGCAACTTTTTCTTCTTCTCTGTTTTCTTTTGTTGTTTACTTTTTGGGCAAAGCATTCGCTATTTTCTGTGGTGAGCTTGGTCTCCCTTGTTCCGTGTGTTGCTGGGATGGTGTATCCTGAGGTCATCATGATCCCATTTTCTATTATATCGGTGTCGCACTCCAAATCCAAGATATGAGATCTCGAGGATTCCAAGGAACCGACCTTCGAACCCACCACGTGGATACGAATAACAACCACAATATCAACCCTTACCTAGTTGAATCAGAGTCTTAATATAATAAAACCACAGCGGAAGTCTATCAGAATTAAAACCATTGCATAGCCCAACTAAAAATATGTTAAGCTAACAACCCACAATTAAAGTAAAGTAAACAGAATAATCTTTATTACAAGTTTACTGCCCATACAGGGTCAAACCAATGTAATAAAAAATCATGAGTAAACCATCATGAAAATCAAATACTTAAAACTAAAAGGATCTCGTCTCCAACAGGTACGTCAAACGAACAGATTATCTGTAGAGATAAGGATCAGCCAAAACCTAGTAGAGAAATCCTACGAGACTACAATATTTACTTTTATGCATGTAAATCAATACAATTCATTTCATGCATTCCAAGGCATCACATACTACCACAATCATATGTGTATTAATCATGTCATCGTACTACATTTCATATACTAGCATGAATATTACAATCATCATGTAAAATCACCATTCACATGAAAAATCATACCACATCAAGTTATAACAATCAATGGTTCACAATCCCCATAGTCCTACTATGTTATGACTACCCACATGATCCCATCATGTTCAAGCAGATTCAACATGGTCCCACCATGTCCCAAACAAGCAGTCATACAAGTGTACACACGGTCTCATCATGTGACAAAACAACAAGATCACAACAGTTACATAGTCTAACTATATTTCGCAACAAAACACCATATGGTCCTACCATGCTACGGCCAATTATCATATAACATATACCACATGGTCCCACCATGCTACGACCAAGTAACCACATAAATATCCATCACATAACTTGCACATAACCATTCTTTTAGGGACTTGCACCCCCGACGGAAGTCTCATGTACCATTCCTTTAGGGACTTGCACCCACAGTGGAAGTACACCCTTAATCACACAATCACATATCACATATTCATACACATAATCCCACAATGTTCATAAGCAAACAACACATAACCATTCTTTTAGGGACTTTCACCAACGGAGGAAGTCACTTGTACAATCTTTTCCTTTAGGGACTTTCACCCACGGTGGAACACACCCTTATCCACAAGGTCCCACCTTGCTACGACCATTGCGATCCAATCACAATCACATTCACAATTAGGAAGTCATAATGAATATGCATCACAATCGAGTCAAATACAAATGCAATGCAATGCAAGGTATGATGCAAGCATAGAGTGAAATGAGATGCAATGCAATGCAAGGTGTCACCAGGCCTAGCTCAGTCACATGCTCATTCCAACTCACGACCATGCGATCCATCCTTTTAGGAACTTGCATCCACGGTAGAAACATCATTCCTATTCCTTAAGAGATTTTCACTCATGGTGGAATACTCCAGTAACACACCATACTTTTAGGGACTTTCACCCCACGGAGGAAGCCACCTGTCCATTCCTTTAGGGACTTGCACCCATGCTGGAAACACATCTATATCAGTAACCCTTTCTTTTAAGGACTTGCACCCACAGAAGAAAACCACCATTTTTATCCCTTAAGAGACTTGCACTCACAGTGGGATACACCAGTCTCAGTAACCATTCTTTTAGGGGCTTGCACCCACGGAGGAAAGCCACCATTCTTATTCCTTAAGAGACTTTTACTCAAGGTGGAATACACCAGTATACTTGCATTCCGTTTAGCGACTTGCACTCACGGTGGAAGCACACCTGTAACCAGACCTTCTTTTAGGGACTATCACCCACGGTGAAATACACCCATATCAAACCTTTCCTTTAGGGACTTTCACCCACGGTGGAATACACCCTTACCGTGCATTACCTTTAGGGACTTTCACCTACGGTGGAAGTTCACCTATCCACAACATAATTTCAAGTCAATCAACACAAACATCATACACAGTCTTGGATACTCACAGTACCCTCAATCAGTCATTCAAGTCAACATCATCAAATTCAAACATAAGTTATACAGAAGTCAACCCAAGTCAAACCTAGGTCAACATTGGATGCTAAAAGCACTAATAACCCAATCTAGTCCTACATGACTAATTCTAACCATACTAATCTTATATTGAGGTCCTAAGACCATATCCAAAACCTTGAGTTAATAACACCTCATATACCATTCAAATCAGTCCGATAATCCTAAGTTTTGGACCTTCTCCTACACGTTTTATGATTTGTCCAATTATAGACATTTTGCACACAAACCATCCATACAGGCATGTGCACAACTCAATGGGGAACCTCCCCATAAAATTTGAGGTCTATTGGGTCTCGGTAGTTGCCGAGACTCCTACCGAGAAGCTCGGTAGCACAGCTACCGAAGCTCGGTAACATGTTCAGAGAGTACATTGTTTTTGCTGTTTTCGGTAGCTGCTCGGTAGCTACCGAGACTCCTACCGAACATGGAAATCAAGACAATTTCTGGGTTTCTTCTAGGGCTTCATGCCTCTACTCAAACCTAATGTTTTCTAAAGTGTTAATCATCACAAATCAGTCTCTAAAGCCTACCGATATGATCCAAACATCAAGCACATAAAACCTATATTATTTCCACAGATCTAACAAGTAAACAACTTATAATAAATCATAGATCTAAACACATAAATATGATTCATAAGAACTGATAATAACACATGAAACACAACAACACAAGTTAACATGGAATTCAAACAACATGGTCATATTCCTTCTAGTTTCTATAGATCTTAGATTTAATCATGCTTACATACAAGAACATACAATCATTTATATCTATAGCATTGAGATCATCCATAAAATCAGTTATCGTAGAAACGCAGGAAGCCCTACCTCGTTTATCAAACATCTAATCTTCTTGGCTTTTCCAGCTCTTTTCTTCTTACAGTACGCTTTTCTCTTCTTTTCTTCTCGTTCTACCTTTTCCTTCTTTCCTCTAGGTCTCCTCATCCTTGATTTTATTGCAAATCCTCAAAACCTGAACTTCTTCTTTCTCTTTGTTGTTTTGGATGTCCAAGCCTAGAGAGACAATTCTCTCTCCTCCTCCTAGCTTCTAGGTTCCTTAGCCAACTTGAACTCCATCTTCTTTAATTTGTTTGAATTCAAATTAGTTTAATTCAAATTTTAAGCATTCAAGAATCAATCGTAGGATTTAAATTAAGTTGTTTATTTACTTAATCAACCCTTCTATAATTTATAAATACATGCTTAAGTCCTAATGAACTTTTAATTGGATTTTGGGCCCAATTCGTTTACAATAGTATTCTAGTCCATATAGATTAGTATTCCAGCCCATATAATTAATCCTTAGTTAATTAGGCAATTGTCCCATAGTTTTACATAATTATCAATTAGTCCAATCCTACATTATGTCTTTCATTGAATTCCAATGTATAATTAATAGATTAATTAAGATTTAATCTTTAATTATTCCAGTCGAGTCCGGGTCACCACAATTGGAGTTTCTTCATAGAGACGTGAAACGTCTTAGAGAGAGCAACATATATGTGCTTCATCCCTATTGCACTGTGATTAATGTCCTGATTTTCTACTTCTAGATTTTTTGAAGAGATTACAGATGCTGTCTAGCCCTTATTCGAGCATCGCCTAGGTTCTCAAAAAAAGACTAGTAGCCTAGGCGACAATCTCTAATAACAATATCTATATCTATATATATATATATATATATATATATATATATATTAGCATACATGTTTAATATTAATATAAAATATAAGATATAGGAAAATAGATCTATAATTAGGGGTGTACAACGAGCTGTGCTTGGCCATGCCAAAATTCTTGAACCCCGTGGCATAGTACGACACACAGGCATGAAGCATGGTTGGGCAGTGCCCTGCTGTGCCCGGGTCTGGTCGTACTTTGGCTTGCATTGGGCAAGTTGAATCGTGCCGTACCATACTATGTCAGGGAACAACTCAATCGTGCTGGGCCAAGTTGTCATGCGGATGGCCTGACCAATTGTACACCCTTATGTGAAATCTCAAATACAAACGAGGCTAAGCTTTAACTAAGTCGAACCTATCTAAACTCAGTTCAAGCTCGTTAAGATAATGGGCTTTTTTGTGAAATATCGGTTTCAGACAGGGTGAACGAAATCTTAGTTTTTCGGTTTGGAATATTTTACGAAATTTTGGGTAGAAATCTCCGTAATTTCACCAAATATTTCAGCTGTATTTCACCGAGATAAATTCAATTTTACTATTTGATTTCAAGTTAATATTTCACGAAATTTCAGATGAAATCATTGAAATTTCACCAAATATTTCGACGTTATTTCACCGAAATAAATGTACTTTCACCAATTATGTCACAAAATGTACTTTTTAGATTTTAGGATTTGTATCCAATATATTTTTGGATACTTAAATACTATGTATTTTTTGGATGTTGTAAAGTAAATGTTGTATTTACTAATTTTAGATTTTTATATTATTTAACATCATTAATAAAAAAAACTTATTTACTTTTTTTTTTAAAAAAAAAAAATTCATAAATAGCATATATCTTAGTGAAGAGAGCCCATTTTTATTAACTAACTTTCTATTTTTTTTTGGTATTTGATAAATTACAAAAATAATAATAAAGAATTATATACATTAAATCTACATTAAAAATAAATAAAATTATTTCATTGAAATATCCAAAATTTTCAATCCGAAATTAATTAAAACTTCATATTTTTTAGAAACTAAATTTTGATTTAATTTTTAAATGTTAAAATTATTTTGTTCCTTTATTTCATCAAAATATTCAAAATATCCAAAATTTCGATTTCGCTAAGACTACGAAATCAAAAATTATGAGCTGGGCTTAGTATAATTTGGTCCTACTAATAATGGTGAAGAATATTATCTTAGAATCTTTTTTTTTGATAAAGAGAATATTATCTTAGAAAAACGCGGCAACGATTAGTAAGAGAGTGATCCGACACTCATGTATGGCTCACACCACTCGGCCCATTTACGAACAATTAACGGCCACCATTTTTATTTATTTATTTATATTTATGTGGTGAAGGTAAACATTTTTTTTTCCGCCACCAACAAATCACACTAATATGACAAAAGTACCCCCGTAAAATTCTCAAGCAAAACAAAAGATCTAGAGGTGATTATTGTCTTTTCGTAATAAGTTAAAATAATGCTCCAACGTCCTTGTTTACATCACTGGAGTCTCATATTCTTCTTTCTCACACTCCTCTCTGAAACTCTGTGAACCGGAAACCGCCATTTTTTTTCTTCTCTGAAATCAGCTTCCATGGCACTTCAAGTAGCTCTCTCATCTCCTTCTCTTCGTTCCTCTTCGTCTTCATGGTCTCTGAGTCAGCCTGTTGCGTTGCCCGATCAGCTGCGTTGCGTTGGAGATCGGTCGTCTAGGTTTTCGTGGAGTGCAGCGAACAGTGTAGAGAAGAGGAGAGAAAATAGGTTTTGTGTGAGGTCAAGCTTGGATACGGCGGGTCTAGTTGTTGGGCAAGTGACGGAGGTGAGCCAAGATACGTTCTGGCCTCTTGTTAAAGCCGCCTCCGACAATGACAAGATTGTCGTACTTGACATGTACACGCAGTGGTAAAATTTTCTTTATTTGGAATATTTTCGTTCGATTTTATGAGCTCAAAAAGTTACTTTACGATTTCACATTTGATTTGTGTACTAGTTACTGTAGATGACAAAGTGGATGTTTTGTTGTAGTTTTCGTGTATATTTTAGGTTTTTAATTGAATATGTTGTTTGTCCTTGCCTTTGATTATCATTCAAATCAGTTACAGTTTAGAAGTTTAGAACTGACCCAATTAATAAAACATTGCTAATTGCGACGAAAAGAAAATCACTTTTAGATCATAATGGAATCATGGATGAGGCCTACTCCTTTTTCAACAGTTTTATTCTTTCTATTATCTGAAATAGATGAGGGTCGTGTATATATGCGCTTTATTTACAATTTTACATGCTATCTTGGCTGGTATTAGTTACTTTATGTATTTATTTTTTGTCTAGTTTTATTCTATATCCATTCTATAATTTGTGTAGTTTCATATGCGGGAATATTCAGATTCTTTTCTGGTCTAGTCTGCGACATTTTCCATGAGTCATTCACGTAGTGAGCATTTTTTATCTAAAAAACAAAACTTCTGAGGTTTCCTGTATCAATTCTACCAAGGATAGGACCCAAAGATTTGAAAGAAAAAAATTGTATTAGTGATACTTTCAGAATTTGGTGAAGTTACTGCTGTCCATGATGGTATGAGCGTAAACTTAGGGAGATTGCATGACCTAGTCTTGCCCAAGTGAAATATCCCTATTGAGATTGATAATCGTCATAGTTGTGCTGTTCTTTGTGCTTGTTCCACCGGCTTGATCCAGGTCCATGAACTGAGTGCCCACATAGACGATTTTTTAAAAAGAAAGGACTGCTATAGTTGAAAATACTCAAATAGGAGATTGTAGACAATATGCTCCCCTTATTAATTGTGTATGCAATGGTGTTGGATTATTTAATTTTTATCTTATGACTTCAATCCTTAACTTTTTATAGATCAACACATTTTTGAGTGTATTAAGATGGTGATGCTGAAGAAGGAAGGTTGGGATTAATAGGATATTATGGTATTTGTCTCGAATTATTTTTTAAGTCCAAAAATTAAAATTGTTAGTAACCTTACTTCGGGAAAGTTGTATAGCTTTTGTACATATTCCATTTTTGATGATTAATAAAATGTTGTTAATTATCAAAAAAAAAAAAAAAGTTGTACTATCTTCCTACTTGGTTTAGAGTGATTTTGGGTTGCTAAAAAAGAAGATAAGTTTGGGATTCTATTAAGGAGTTGTTAAGTGTAGGGTATTGCTCAGACATTCTCCTCTTGGGGAGAGTTTTATATTGTTGAGATAAGGGTTTTTTCCTTTAGCAAGATGTCGCCATCATTGTGAGGCTTTTAGATTTATCCAGTTGTTTTTCACAGAAGGCTTTGCTTTTGGGAGATTGTAGTTCTTGGGGAGAGCTTTGTGATGGTTGCCTCGTGTTATTGAGCTACTGTTAGGGGTATACGTTTTTGGTTGTGAGAGCGTGGATCTTAATAAGAGTGTGTGGCTCTTCTTGGATCTAAGTGCTGGTAGAGTGTTCTTTTTGTTTTTAGCCTTTGGTACTGATTTAGGGAAACACATTTGTGCATGTAATCTCCATTCTAGTTGAAGTTCTTGATCTCCTTCACTTATGATGTAGCCCTTTTTTTTGCATGAGCCACATAAATCCTTTTGTTGTGGTTTGGATATGTTTTTTCTTTACATTTCTCTGGTTATATTTCACATTCACATACCTGCAATTGGGTAATTTTTACACTAAAATTGGTATAAAGCTATTGGTTATGTTTGGGAGAGTCTATTGCCATAATGATTGGAATTAGAGCCATTGTTTAGGGTTTTGTGACATTTATATATGTTTTGAATATATGAATCTGTGCCTGTGGTGAAATTTGGTGAGAAGAGTAGCTCTGGCCGGTAAGGTTTTGTACGAGGTATTGAAGAAGATAGCATGGAGAAAGCAAGGTTATGTTCCTTTGATCAACATGCTATAAAAATAATTTGGAACACCCTCTTGGGTATAGTGAAGATAATTATCTTTTATGCTTTTTGTTGGCTGGACAGAATTTGGATGAAGGTGGAGAATGTTGGTATTTGTCTCTATTTGTGAGAGGTTCTCATTTTGGGGATAGTTTTTCCTTATAGAGATTAAAGGTTTTCTTCTTTATGGAGATATCTCCATGGTTGAGACTTGAGAGGCTCTTGGGGTGTATCTTGTTACTCATTTGAGAAGGTTTTGCTCTTAGATATAGAGTGTGGTTCTCATGGAGGGTGTTTGGAATTTGGATTGCTTTGGGAACCGCCTCTTGTTAAGGGTGTATTCTTTAGGTTGTGAGTGTATGATTCTTGTTACGAGTGTGTGGCTTCTTTTGGGTCTAGGATGTAGTAAGGTGTTATGGTTTAGTGTTTCTAACTGATTTTAGGGAATACGTTTGTATGTTAATCTCTCTTGTATTGAAAGTTTTTGATTGTCTTTACTTGTGGATGTAACCTTGTTTTGGGGTGAACCAAATAAATCGTTGTATTGTGTTTTGGCTATCTTTTTATTTATTTTTCTCTATTTAATTTATTACCAGTGACTTGGATAGTTTTCCACAACAGGATGTTTGGCATTATATTAGTATTTGATCTTGGTAATTAAGTTCTAGATACACGTGCTCTAATAAGGAGAAACTGGCCTAGTTGAAATTGGACAGAATCTTTTTTTGACAAAGTGGAAGGAGTAGGATCAATCTGCTTTTCCAATCAGTCCTACCTATACTTATATTTGATAATTACCCTCCTATAGTTGGAATGTGGGGGTCAGTGCGGTGTACTTGCCCTTTCTGCTTGGAGAATATGTGGTTGGAACTTGGAAGAAAAGTCATTTGTTTGGGAGGGTAAAGGAGTGCTAGAACAGCTATGCATTTTATGGCAAACCAAGTTTTATTTATTGCAAGAAAGCTAAGGCGTTAAAGGAGGGTGTGAAAAGATGGAATGAAGAATGCTTCCGGAGGGTAGGTGGAATGAAAGAGATTTTGGAGAACATGAAGAAGGCTTGAGCTGGAAGAGCAATTGGGTCCACTTACAATTGAGAAATTGACATAAAGGTAAATTTGAAGGGCTATAAGAAACCAGTGAGGATGGAAGAGATAACTTGGCTCAAATATCAAGGGTGTTATGGGCAAGCATTCCTAACTATTACACAAAATGGAAAATGCAAGGAAGAGGGTTAACACTATCTTTAAAAGCTGGAGGTGGGAGAAGAGACTGTAATGAATAAGTCCACAATAGTTCAACGGTAAAAGGGTACTTGAAATCCTTTTGAAGGAGACTTTGAAATCTGGACTATTACTTGACAGGATTGATTGATTGATTGATTTTTTTTTTCTGATTTAAAGTAGGATAAGAGATGATCTTGAAAGAATCTTTAAAGTGGAAGCAGTTGAAAAGGTTCTAGGTAATGAATATCGGGAAAAAGCTCCTGGTCATGAAACACTCGTGATGGCCTTTTACGAGAGGTGTTGAAGCTATTGAAGTTAATTTTGTGAAGGTTCTAAAGGAGTTTCAGTATTGATTCCAAAGAAAGTTGTTCTGCTAACATAAAGGATTGTCCGCCGATAAGTCTGGTACGGAGTGTGTATAAAATTTTGGCTAAGGTGTTATTTGTTAGACTCCAGTTAGTACTGTTGATCGGTAAAATGGTAGATAATTAGCATTTAAGCGCGATTAGGCAGATTGAGCCGACAATCGCTTGATTTTAGCCAAATTAGAAGTGGATAAGGTCTTCTAGGTCCGGGGCATTCCAACCGTTCGCCTAAACCGGAAAATCGGCCGTACGGACGGCGCTATGTCAAATCCAACAAGCAAAATGCAAGAAAAGTAGATAAAGACACGATTTACATGGTTCGGCAAAGGTGCCTACATCCATGGTTGCCCTTTGGGCGTTTTCCTTCTCATTAAAATATAGAGATTTACATGATGAAATGTTACAAGATCTGAGAATAGGAGAGGAGAAAAGAACAAAAGAAAACTCTCCTTCCTCTTCTTTGTTTTCCATGGTCCAGAGATCCTTCTCTGTGTCTTTCTTCCCCTTCAAGCCAGAAGTCCCCTTCTCTCCTCCCATTTCTTCTCCCCCTCTGAGAATAGAATGCCTCCTCTTTATCCTCATCTCCCTTGAAAGACTTGACAAGACTCCTCTTTGTCCCTTACACCAAAAGAGTAAACCTTGATAAGAGCCCCCCAAAAGTCTCTTGTCTCCTCTTTCCTGAAAAGGACGTCAGCCTTAGTGAGAGTCCCAAAGTCTTCTCTTTTGAAAGACTTGACAAGACATCCCCCTGTCCTGTCACAACACAACAAGAAAACAAATATTGACCAATAAATGCAAGGTGTTGTGAACAGTGTCGTGAACAATGTCTCGAGGTTGGCATGAATAGTGCCGTGAACAATGTTTCGAGGTTGGCATGAACAGTGTCGTGAATAGTGTCTCGAGGTTGGCATGAACAATACCGTGAACAGTGTCTTGAGGTTAAAATGAACAGTGTTCACAGACTGTAAATTGGTCAAAAATGCATCATGACATGTTACCAATAAAGGGGTGCCATGTGTATTACCAATGGTATGGTGCCACGTATATTCATACAAATCAGGGGTCATCAGTACTTCCTAAGATCATAGTGCCATCCCAAAGTGCTTTTGTTAAGGAAAAATGAATCCTTGATGAAGTTATGGTAGCTAACAAATGTTTAGATTCTAGAATCCGTAGAAGGAAACCCTAGGATCATAAACTGTAATTTCCTTGGTTAATGATAAGTCATTTGGTATTTGGTACCTCTGTTGTTAAACTCTTACGATTTACTATATGAATCTTACGATTCGACCCTTGATCGATTGAAATCAGTGAAAAATCGATTTATGTTTGAATCTTACTATCTATACATTGAATCTTATGATTTATGATTTAATTGTACGATCATACGATTCAACTCTGCAACACCAAAGAAAAATGTTCGCTTCGTTTTTATTGAACGTTTTCCCTTTTTCTCGTTTGATCCTGTTTATATAGAATATGGTACTCTAAAACAATTGAGTATAGATAAAGAAATATTGTTTATGTATTTTAAACAATAAAAGTCCTTTTCCTAAGAGAACTTCCAAAAACTAAACCTCAAATCTTGCTTCTACCAAAATTACTATGAATCTTGCGATTTACGATTCAAAATTACGATTTGATTCTAAGTAGCATCTAACGATTTTCGATTCGATTCACGATTTGACAACCTTGTTTCGTACTGATGACCCCTGATTTGTATGAATATACGTGACATCATATCATTGGTAATACACATGGCACCCCTTTATTGATAACATGTCATGGTGCATTTTTGACCAATTTAAAGTCTATGAACACTGTTCACTTTAACCTCGAGACACTGTTCACAGCACTGTTCGTGCCAACCTCGAGACACTATTCACGACACTGTTCATGCCAATCTCGAGACACTGTTCACGGCACTGTTCATGCCAACCTCTGGACACTGTTCACGGCACTGTCACAACACCTTGCATTTATTGGTCAATATCTGTTTTATTATTGTGTTTTGATAGGACAGGGAGATGTCTTATCAAGTCTTTCAAGAGAGAAGACTTTGGGACTCTCATCAAGGTGGACTTCCTTTTCAAAAAAGAGGGGAGACAATAGACTTTTGGGGGGGCTCTTATCAAGGTTTACTCTTTTGGTGTAAGAGACAAAGAGGAGTTTTGTCAAGTCTTTCAAGGGAGAGGGGGATAAAGAGGAGGCATTCTTTTCTCAGAGGGGGAGAAGGGATGGGAGGAGAGAAGGGGACTTCTAGCTTGAGGGGGAAGAAACACACAGAGAAGGGTCTCTGGACCATGGAAGACAAAGAAGAGGGAGGAGAGTTTTCTTTTGTTCTTTTCTCCTCTCCTATTCTCAGATCTTGTAACATTTCATCATGTAAATCTCTATGTTTTAATGAGAAGGAAAACGCCCAAAGGGCAACCCATGGATGTAGGCACCTTTGCCGAACCATGTAAATCGTGTCTTCATCTTCTTTTCTCACATTTTGCTTGTTGGATTTGATATAGCGCTGTCCGTATGGCCGATTTTCCGGTTTAGGCGAACGGTTGGAACACTCCGAACCCATAAGACTTTATCCACTTCAAATTTGGCTAAAATCACGCGATTATCAGCTCAATCGGCCTAAACATGCTTAAATTCCGATTATCGACCATTTTATCAATCAACATTTTGGCGACTCTGCTGGGGAGCTTCATTCTATGCTCTTCTCCAACAGGTTTTTTTTCAGATTCAAGTTATAGAGGTGGTATTCAAGACAGGTATGTATCTGTTCCTTGGATTCTCGAGTTTTGCATCTCGAATTTCTTTTGTATTTCCGTTTTTTGCAACTCGAGTTTTCCCTTTGAACTTCTTGTCTTGGTTATTGTTATATCTCAGTTTTAGTGCAACAGAA
This sequence comes from Pachysandra terminalis, assembly GCA_031762675.1. Classification (NCBI taxonomy): domain Eukaryota; kingdom Viridiplantae; phylum Streptophyta; class Magnoliopsida; order Buxales; family Buxaceae; genus Pachysandra; species Pachysandra terminalis. Next base: position 7,021 of record JAUPMG010080681.1, on the reverse strand, counting down.
CTAGAATAGTAATTCAAACACCGGTTTTAGTGCAACGGCACTTGGATAGTTATTCAAACATGCTAACACTTGCTAGTCAGTTTTTTTTTTGGTCAAAGCCTTTAAATGGGATCTACGTAACTTTTTCTAATATGATATTTTATAATAACACCTTTTCATCAAATATAATAGTAATTAAAGATTTCCAAAGTGCCCTGAGCATTTTATGAGCATAGAGATGCTATGCTTCCGCCTTGTAGTTTTCTCTCTTTACTCGAGTTGTCACCTCATCTTTTCATTAAATATATATATATTGTAATGATGACTTTGGTCTGCAAGTCTCTTCCTCGAAACTCGAACTCGGCTCTTCCACGAGGCTCGAACTCACCCGGTCCTTTGAGCTCTTTCCTTCGGCTGCCGGGATGTTTCCCGAGCTTCTCTTTTGAGCTCATGTCAAGATTCCCCCCTCGAGATCTTCAAATCTCTCCAACGAAAGTAACGAGGTGAAACAAAATCCAACACAATTCATGGAAACAGATGAAGATGACTAAGAGATGTCCAAAACCGAACCTATGAGATGATCATGTTCATTGCTCTCAAGTTCTCCGTCTTCGTCATAAGAACTACCATCTTCATCACCAGCAACACTCAGCCACTGTTCTGTATTGAAGTTTCCTGATCTCTTGCCATGTGAACTGAAAAACTCTACCAGAATCATGTACTCTTACTTTGTTCTTGTGGAGTTGAAATGGATCTCTGGGTTCGAATCCAAAGGAAACCTTGTCGCCATTAAAGAGTAGTTGTAGACTTCCTTGTGCTGTGAACCACGCCATTAGAGACGGAAAGAAAGGATCTTTCTCTTTACTTTTAATTTGCTTGAAGTGTTCTTTGAGAGTTCATAGAAGCATTGAAACACATTCTGAGTTCTTTGGGACTCTCTCTCTCGAGTTCCCATCTCACCCTCGAATTCGAGTTTCATCGCCTTCTCTCTGAACTCGATACTCGCTTTCCCTGACCGATACTCTTCTTTAGGCTGATTCGATACCAGTTCCCCCTATTTCTCTCTCTTCTCTCTCGGGTCCCTTCAATCTTGGTGTCCCCTCGGTATCAACCTTTTATGCATCTAGTCTCCTCACCTTGGGTCCCTTCAACCTCGGATTATCCTCCTCGGTGTCAACCTCTCTTTGAGCTCCTCTCAGGTCCTCTTTCGGACTGAGTTTGAGTCGCCCCTTTCCCTTCGACAACCCTGGCCCTCTTCCTTGGACTGACCCGATGCCGGTCCTCTCTCCGAGTTCTGATCTCACCTTCGAGCTCTTCCTTCTTTTCTCTGTTGATCTATGATCTCCCTCCCAGGGTCTCTTTGTCAGGTTCTCTCTCACTTCCTTTCTCAAGGTCGAGGTCAGCCTCTCACTTGAGGTTTGTTTTCTTCATTGAGGCCCAAGCTTCATTTTTCCCGCAGGATTCATCGCCTTTCCTCCGACTTCGACGACTGCTTCTCAACCTTGAGACCCGAGTATGGTACCCCGTCGAGCTGCTCTTCCGGCTCACCCCGAGCCTCGACTCGGTCTCAATACTGGCTCCCTTGCCCAAGGATTTTATTCTCGGGGTCTTGGATCGGACCGGTTCGGGCCGATCCCGATCTGGATCTTCGATCCGGTATTGGATTGGCCGATCCTGGTCCGATCCAAGTTTTGGATCGCCCTTAAAAAAAAAGAAAAAAAAAATGGATTTGTCCGGATTGGCCTATTTGTATCGGTATCACTCGGATCGGTCTGATCTAATGCGAATTGAAAAAAAAAATTAGATCGGACCGGATCAGCCGATACTTATCGGTATCGGTCCGATCCAAAGCCACTTGATACAATAGTTTGTATTGTGACTTGGGATCGGACTAGTCCTGGCCAATCCTAATCCGGATCGACCGATCCGATCCGACCCTTGAAACCATGCCTTCGCCCCCCGTCTCTCTCGAGTTCTTTATCTTTCTCTCGAGGATTTTTCTCTCTAATAACATATCTAATAGCTACCGCCTCATGTCGGTATTCTCGATTTCAAGTTTTAAATATTCTCCACGATTTGCAAGCTGTTGTTATCTTTAGATTGTGTGTGAAGCATCTTCGTCATCAGTACTACATTGCCTAACAGATAGCGGTTTGGATCCCATCCATCCAAAGACTTCATCTTTCATTGTAGATAAATCCCATGGTTATCTTCACTAAAGTCATCTACACCATTTATCAGTTGAAGAGCCTGTTGCAAGTGATCATTATCGTCTTAAATCTGATCTAAGGCTCATAACTTTTGCAAATTGCATTTTAATAACAAGGTCCAAGTGTTATCATCAAAACCAATAATATATCTTATGGTCTGGATCTTCGGTTTGATGAGCATTTATATTGTGTTTGCATCTCTAAGCAGCATGTTATTACTACCGGTTTGAGAGTCACCTGATAATGGACCCCGCTTGTCATTCTGGTTTAGAATCCGAAGAGCAGAATCCTAGAGTTGCTTAGGTAACTATTTTATTATATGATTGCTTGGTTTGATTTTCTAACCTTTTACAATGATGAGTTTCATGTATTTGAAGTCTTAGCTACATATGTTGGAGATTTGATTCCGCAAATGGTAATTTTGTGACAGACTTTGCAAAATGAACATGTTATGTTTACCTTTTTCATTCCTGGACATTACGTCCAGACATCTTTTATTTGCCGACTGTGCATAACAAATCATGTGGTTAGCTTTCGAGTTTCTTTCCATCCACTCGAACTTCTGACTCTGAGTCTTCACTATTCATTTATTCATTTAAATTCACTATTTGTCTGTGAATATTAAATGTTGTCATTTATTATTATTATTTCTCATTAAAGCTTGCTATTGACTTGCAAATTTGAATCTTTATATTCATTGTTCATTCGAATTTATGATTTCGGGTTTCAGTCGAACATGCAATTGTAATATTCATATATGGGTTAGAATTTCATTATTCACTATTCACTCAAAATTGAAAATTCGAATTACTCGAGCTTAATATCAGTTGTTCACAATGTCATCTTGCAATAATACTGCAACATTCATGCGATATTGTCTGCTGATGCATGTGTCTTATATCAATCTTTAAATTTGAAATCTTAGAGATCAAGTCATTTACACATGAGATGCTTGACCTTTTAATAGGGGCTCATGCCCCATACGTATGCGATGTTTATCGTGTTGGGGGCTTACACCTTGTATATGTCTGCAATACCCACTTGCTGGAGGCTCACACACGACATATTTGCGATGTTTAACATGTTATATTTTCAGCAGGCTAACCACCCCGAAGATGGTCAATTCGTCATCAGGCTGACCCCCCTTTAAAAGGTCTGGATAAGGTAAGCCCCTTTCAAAGGCCGAGGTAGGGGAAACCCCCTTATCGGATCTAAGGTAAGCCCCCCTTTCGAAGGCTGAGGTAAGGCTAGCCCCCTTACCGGATATAAGGTAAGCCCCTTTCAAAGGCCGAGGTAGGTTAACCCCCTTATCGGATACCGAGGTAGGGCTAACCCCTTTACCGGATATAAGGTAAGCTCCTTTCAAAAGCCGAAGTAGGGGTAACCTCCTTACCGGATCTAAGGTAAGCCCCTTTCAAAGACCGAGGTAGGGCTAACCCCCTTACTGGATAAAGGTAAGCCCCTTTCAAAGGCCGAGGTAGGGCTAAACCCCTTACCGAATATCGAGGTAGGGCTAACCCCCTTACCAGATATAAGGTAAGCCCCTTTCAAAGGCCGAGGTAGGTTAACCCCCTTATCGGATACCGAGGTAGGGCTAACTCCCTTACCGGATATAAGGTAAGCCCCTTTCAAAAGTCGAGGTAGGGGTAACCTCCTTATCGGATCTAAGGTAATCCCCTTTCAAAGACCGAGGTAGGGCTAACCCCCTTACTGGATCTAAGGTAAGCCCCTTTCAAAGGCCGAGGTAGGACTAACCCCCTCACCGGATCAGACTGACCCCTTTTAAAAGGTCCAGATAAGGTAAGCCCCTTTCAAAGGCCGAGGTAGAGCTAACCCCCTTTATAAAAGGTCCGGATAAAGTAAACTCCTTCCAAAAGTCGAGGTAGGGCCTAGCCCACCCTCCGATGGGCAATTTGGCATCAAGCTTGCCATCGCGAGATGGCTTATTCGTCGTTCATTATATTTCTGCATCAGGCTAACCACCCTGAGATGGTCAATTCACTTATCATAGTCTCAGCGGGCATGCCATCCCGAGATGGCCGATTTATACAAAGTCAGGTGCATCTGCTTGTGTTTATCACACTTTGAATATGACGCCTCGACACATCGGACTCCACGTATAGGAATGTAAACTTCATGTATTTAGTGTTCCTTTTTCTTGTTGTCATCATCGGGGTGCGCTCATGCCCCTTTTTCAAGCGTCATGAGCGCAGGGGGCTAATGATGACCCCTGATTTGTATGAATATATGTGGCACCATATCATTAGTAATACAGATGACACCCCTTTATTGGTAACATGTCATGGTGCATTTTTGACAAATTTAAAGTCTGTGAACACTGTTCACTTTAACCTTGAGACACTGTTCATGCCGACCTCGAGACACTATTCACGGCACTGTTCATGCCAACCTCGAAACATTGTTCACGGCACTGTTCATGCCAACTGCGAGACACTAGTCATGACATTGTTCATGCCAACCTTGGGACATGTTCACAACACCTTGCATTTATTGGTCAATATCTGTTTTCTTGTTATGTTGTGACACGACAGGGGGGTGTTTTGTCAAGTCTTTCAAGAGAGAAGACTTTGGGACTCTCACCAAGGCTTACTTCCTTTTCAGAAAAGATGGGGAGACGAGACTTTTGGGGGGACTCTCATCAAGGTTACTTTTTTGGTGTAAGGGACAAAGAGGAGTCTTGTCAAGTCTTTCAAGGGAGAGGGGGGATAAAGATGAGGCATTCTATTCTCAGAGGGGGAGAAGAAATGGGAGGAGAGAAGGGGACTTCTGGCTTGAGGGTGAAGAAAGACACAGAGAAGGATCTCTGGACCATGGAAAACAAAGAAGAGGAAGGAGAGTTTTCTTTTGTTTTTTTCTGCTCTCCTATTCTTAGATCTTGTAACATTTCATCATGTAAATCTCTATGTTTTTTTTTTGATTGTTAACCAGCAATTATATAAATGATAGAAAGTGCAAACATCAGAAAAATTACAGAAGATAAACAAGTAGAGGATCAGGCACACAAGATGAACACCAAGATCCCAATAAGCAAGAAAAACAGAAAGGAGAACAACAACAATGGCCTAGAACACAAACTGGCCAAAAGAGAACTACATAACCAACCAAGAAAACGATAAAACTGCTCCCGAACCTACATCACCCACTACTTTGTACCATCTCTTTCGTGGGCATACCCACGAACAAGTCTTCTCTGGAGACTCCATCCCTAGCCAATCGATCCGCCAAAGTATTGCCATCTCGGGGGGTATACATAAAGGTCGCCTGGATCTGATTGCCCAAGTGCCTTGCCAGCCTAGCAATGTGAGAGAATCTCCAAGGACAATCAGCACTTGCCATCCAAGAAATCACAAATGTTGTCTCCCCCTCAATCAGCACCTGTCTGTGACCCAATCTAACTGCCTCCCTGACACTCATGAGAAGGGCAAGTACCTCAGCTCTCGTAGAGTCGCCGAACCCCACAGGCCCAGAGAAAGCATGAAGAATCAACCCCCGATGATCTCTGAACACTCCACCAATGCCCGACCTCCCCGGGTTTCCAAAGGAAGAGCTGTCCAAGTTCACCTTGATAATCCCAACCAGAGGAGCCTGCCACCTGGTCACAACTAGAGGCGAGAAGGGACAAGTCCTGGCTACCTTTGTCCAGCTCACCTATATATCTGACATAGAAAGGTCACTGAAGGTGGGACGAACCGCCATCCAAGAGCAAATCAAATAAAGAATAGAATCGATGATCACTCCTGCCCTCAAACACCCTCAAATTCCGCTCCCCCCACAAAGTCCAAAGAGTCGCATGCCAAATCCCCTGATACATCTGCTTGCCTCTCTCACAAAGCGCTGGGAAATTCCATTGTACCAATAGCTCCCTGATCTCCCCAGGCATCACCCACTAGACGCCAGTACGACGGAGGAAAAAGGACCACACCTCCCTGGCCACTGAACAATGCAGGAAAAGATGGTCAACTGACTCCCCATCCTCTTTGCACATTAAGCACATATGGGGAGAAAGAGCACGGTTTGGCCATTTGCTTTGGAGGCGATCACAAGTATTAATCTTATGCAAAATAGCGGTCCAGACAAAGGCCTTGACTCTGGGGGGGACGAAAGGACACCAAACACGATGATGAGGGAAAGAAATAGAACCACAAGTAGAGCGAATGACTGAGAAAAAAGATCTCACAGAAAACACCCACTACTACAAGGACTCCAAATCCTACGATCACTACGACCATCCTCGATAAAAACGTCCCCCAGATCGACTAAAAGATTACCAAGCTCGATAAACTCAAAAGACCGTAAATCCCTACGGAATGTCAGATTCCAACCCAAACCTGAATCTGACCAAGACAGAACCTCAGAAACAAGAGCATCCCTATCAGAGACCACCCTAAAAAGAAGAGCGAATCGCACAGCCAGGATAGACTCCCCCCACCAAAGATCGTACCAAAATCGAAGCCGACAGCGATCCCCAACGCAAATATGAACGAAACTCGAGAAAGAAGGGACGATTGACAACATCTTATTTCAAATACTGGTATTAGAACATCTAGCAGAAGAATTACAATCCCAGCCGTTGGGATGACCTCCAAATTTACTGTGAACAACTATCCGCCACAATGCATTTCTTTCCTCACTGAATCTCCATTACCATTTGCCCAGTAAAGCAGTGTTGCGAGTAGCTATGTTTCCCAAGTTGAGCTCCCCTCTCCCTATCTCCTGACTAACACACTCCCATTTAACCAAGTGATATTTCCTATTCCCACCCCCCTCCCACAAGAATCTTGCTGAAGTTTCTCATGACATTTGACAATTCT
>JAUPMG010080670.1:0-12861 GCA_031762675.1 Pachysandra terminalis | reverse complement strand
TGAAGGTATCTACGTATATAAGTCTCAATGACCCTAGTGTGAAATTCATAACATTAATATCATCGCACTAATAATTAAAATCAAACTTAAATCTCACCATATGATAAAAAGAACTAGTTTGCTGAGATTCATATGATTACCTATTCAATCAATTTTATGATTTTGCTTTACGTTCTCTTTCATAATAGGGAAGTGTTGAGTTTAGCATTTATGAGTGTCATCTACATATATTCCTAACCAGCATAATTTCTATGGTCATTTATTTCTAAGTTTGTATTTATCGTGGTGACATAGATATCATATTGTAACTAATATGGTTAATTGTTATCATGTAATACATTTAATATGACTAAAACCACAGTACACATTGAGTCACGCACGTTGTTAAAATAATATTACAAATCATAATAACACCACAGAAGTATCAGTCGTAACATCACCATACTATTTGAATACCCAAACAACATTCCCTTATCACAAACAATTCTCATAACACCCTAAAAAGAGTAAAGATGCACATAACACAAGGCAATCAATCACTAACACATTCACATCACACATGGACTCTTAATGAGGGTAATCAACACTTATTCAACAATCCGATGATGAAGGATAAATACGCGTAAAGTTACAATGCACATGAATGACATGATGCATAATGTTCAAACGTAAACAGGGAATAAAGATGATAAAAGGAATACAATGCAAGGTTGTTAAGCATAGTCTAACTATAAAATCATATCAAGAAAACCAACACTTATCACTTGGTCACCAAGGACCTCACACAAAACATAGATAATTAACACTCTAGGCATATTCATACTACTAGTGTTTCAAGCATACTAATGTTGCACCTACAGCACTATCATACACTATACTTGCACAGCGCACTTATCTACAATTCGATATTCATATTTTCATACCCTCACGCCTTTTGTTTTCCCGTAACATGTATTATTTACATTATGTTTAATTTCACATTTCGTTATATCAAGATAATTTCTTTTGTATATTACATAGTAATAATTACATCGTTCATATTTCATATTCTATTATAATATGTTTTCTTTCAAAAGTCATCACTATTTGTTAATGTTCAATTCAATCTTAGTCATATCATATAAATTTTAATCACTACAATAAGTAAATATTTTATTCACTTATGTTTTCATTACTTATTCTATTATTTGTATACCTGTCTAATTCCTCTTTATTTTCAAGGAATTCGACTCAATGCATTTGCAACTGCAATGTCTCCAATTTCTGGAAAATAATTTGTTTTAGTATCATAATTAATTTTATAGTCATATCAATCAATCTATTTTATGTTTTTGATTATCATGTCTTTTAAAGATAAGGGAATCCAATATACTAATCATAGTTTCATACTTATAATGAACTTCCAGACCATTCAGAAGTAGTGGTACACCTACTCCAAATTGTCTATTCAGCATTATCAATAAATATATACACCAATACAACCCTACTCAAGATCGAGCAGTTAACACATAATACTTAGCAAGAAGCTTATAATTCTACAAGTAATTTTCTATGCCAACATGTCTCTAAGTTTAAAGTTTGATAGCCCTATATAATTATACTCATACGTATTGTATATGAGTATAGAAGGCACACCACTCCGAAATAATTATACAATGTCAAACAATTGCAAGAAGCACTCAGCACACAATTCAAGGTACTTCACAAGGAGTACGCACTATAGAACAATCACGACATTCACAAAATTCAGCAAACTAATCAGGTTACACTGACAACAACATCTCAAGTGATTCCTATGTTTACATGTCTTTATATTTCTTCCTATGGTCTCACTATACTTTGTATAGGCTCTAGCTTCACTATTTACTGCAATCACTTAAGTAACTATCACAGTTTACTACATAACTAGTATTCAACATTTATTTCAATGTAGTCCATACCAGTCATACAATTCACAAGAACTACCTAGTTCAGCAGTCCACATAAGGCACTCCAAATACTTTAAAAAACATAGTCACATCACATACTCACATACTATATCAAAGTATATTTCATACAATTCATAAAAGTGGCTCCTAGGTTGACATATTTCTAAGTTTTTGTCCTTGGTTTCCACTACGACCTAAGATTTCCCAAAGCTTAGACAACTTAAACCTAGTGCTTTGACACCACCTCTGTCGTTCCCCAAACCGAGATATGGAATCTGGAAGATTCCAAGGAATCGACCTTCGGACCCACCGCGTGGATACGGATGAACAGCCATAACACCAACCCGTACCTGGTTGAATCAGAGTCTCAATAGAATAAATGTTAGCGGAAGTCGCTCAAAATTAAAAGCATTGCTCAACCACAACTAAGTTGAGCATCAACCCACAAGTAAAGTAATCAAATCTCAAATGATCTCTATTACAATTCTGCCCTCTAATGGTCAAACCAAACAGAACCAAAACAAAATAAAAACAAAGTCATGTAGTCTCATAAGCCAAAGTATCTCAAACAGAAAATTTCTTCTTCAGAAGCCAGCTAGGACTCCGACAATCTGCTCACCTGTAGAAATAAAGATCAGCAAAAGCCTAGTATAAAAATCCTATGAGACTACAATATCTACTTTTATGCATGTAAATCAATACAGTTCATTTCATGCATTTCACCAAACATATACTATAACAGTCATATGTGTATTAATCATGCCATCATACTATATTTCATATACTAGCATGAATATTACAATCATCATGTAAAATCACAGTTTACATGGAAACCATACCATATCAAATTATAATCATCAATAGTTCATAATCCCCATAGTCCCACTATGTTAAGATTACCCACACGATCCCATCATGTTCAAGAAAATTCCACATGGTTCCACCATGTTCCAAACAAATAGTCATACAAGTGTACACATGGTCCCACCATGTTACAAAACAACAAATTCATAGCAGTCACATAGTCTAACTATGTTCCACAACAAGCACCACATGGTCCCACCATGCTACGACCAATCAACATACAAACATATACCACATGGTCCCACCATGCTATGACCAATTAACCATATAAACACGTATCACATATCTAGCACGTAACCATTCCTTTAGGGACTTGTACCCACGGAGGAAGTCTCATGTACCATTCTTTTAGGGACTACACCCACGGTGGAAGTACACCTTTAACTACAAAAACAAGTACATAATCATATACATAGTTCCACTATGTTCACAAACAAACAACTTATAACCATTCTCTTAGGGACTTTCACCCACGGAGGAAGCCACAAGTACAATCCTTTCCTTTAGGGACTTGCACCCACAGTGGAAACGCACCTGTAACCACATAAGCAAACACATAGTCTCACTATGCTCACAAGCAACAACATATAACCAATATTTTTGGGACTTTCACCCACGAAGGAAGCCACCTGTACAATCCTTTCCTTTAGGGACTTACACCCACGGTGGAAGCACACCTGTAACCACAAAGTCCCACCTTTCTACGACCAATGCGACGCAATCATAATCACATTCACAATTAAGAAGTCATAATGTGTATGCAACACAGGCAAGTCAATTACAATGCAATGCAATGCAAGGTATGATGCAAGCATAGAGTTAAATGAGAAGCAATGCAATACAGGGTGTCACCAGGCCTTGCCCAGTCACATCCTTATTCCAACTCATGACCATACGACCCATCCTTTTAGGGACTTGTACCCACGGTAGAAATACCGTTCTTATTCCTTAAGATACTTTCACTCACGGTAGAATACACCAGTAACACGTCGTACTTTTAAGAACTTTCACTCACAGAGGAAGCCACCTGTCCATTCTTTTAGGGACTTTCAACCACGGAGCAAGCCACCTGTATCGGTAACCCTTTCTTTTGGGACTTACATCCACGGAGGAAAGCCACCATTCCTATTCCTTAAGAGACTTGCACTCACAGTGGAATACACCAGTACACTCGCATTCCGTTTAGGGACTTGCACCCATGGTAGAAGCTCACCTGTAACCAGACCTTCCTTTAGGTACTCTCACCCACGGTAGAATACACCCGAACCAAATCTTTCCTTTAGGGACTTTCGCCCATGGTGGAATAAACCCTTAACATGCATTACCTTTCGGGACTTTCACCCACGGTGGAAGCTCACCTATCCACAACACAATTTCAAGTCAATCAACACAAACATCATACATAGTCTTCGATACTCACAGTACCCTCAATCAGTCATCCACATTCAAGTCAACATCATTAAATTCAAACATAAGTTACACAACAGTCAACCCAAATCAAACCTAGGTGAACATTGGATGCTAAAAGGACTAATCACCCAATCTAGTCCTACATGACCAATTCTAACCATACTAATCTTATATTGAGATCCTAAGACCATATCCAAAACCTTTAAGTTGATAACACCTCATATACCCTTCCAATCAGTCTGATAATCCTAAGTTTTGGACCTTCTGCTACACTTTTTATGATTTATCCAAATCTAGACCTCTTGAACACAAACTATCCATACAGGCATGTGTACAACTCAATGAGGATCACCCTTATAAAATTTGAGGTGCATTGGACTTCGGTAGCTACTCGATAATTACTGAGTCTCCTACATAGGGTCTCGGTAGCACAGCTGCCGAGGCTCATTAGCTGGTCCAGAGAGTACCAAACGTAGAAACTTAGCCATTTTCTGGGTTTCTTCTAGGGCTTCGTGCCTCGAGTCAAGCCTAATATTTTCTAAGGTTTTAGCAATAAAAAAAAGTCTCTAAAACCTACTCATATGATCAAAATAAAAAACACATAAAACCTATATTATTTCCATAGATCTAACAAGTAATCATTCTATAATAAGTCATGGATCTAAATAAGATTCATAAGAACTTATAAAAACACATGAAACACAGCAGCACAAGTTAACATGGAAGTCAAACAACATGGCAATATTCCTTCTTATTTCTATAGATCTTAGATCTAATCATGCTAAACATACCAGAACATACAACCACAAATACCTCTCGCATTGAGATCATCCATAAAATCAGAAACCCTGGAATCCCTACCTCGTTTACGTAGATTTGATCTAGGTCAATTTCAGCAACACGGATCACCAGAATCTTCTTTTCTTTCTTCTTCTTCTTCTTCTTCTTCTTCTTCTTCTTCCTTCCAAAACCAGATTTCTTCAATAGTCTTTTCCCTTTTTCTCTCCCTTCTTCTTCTCTCTTTTCTCTATAGAAAAACCCGTATTTGGTTTTCTTCTCAAGGTTTATGACGGGTAGGGTTTGGTTCTCCCTTTCTCTTAAACATCAAAACCCTAACTCCCCCACTCAAAACACTATTCACGTCACTATTCATTGACCCTTATTGCTAACCACTAAAACTAATCAATTTTACTTCTTTTCCCTTTCTTAACTCTCCTCACACCAAACTAACAGGTAAGGTAACTTCTCCACTAATATTCATCCCCAAACTTACTAATCTACCCCGAATGACTTGGTGAAATCACACCTCCATCCCCTTTGTCTTACACGTCCAAAATCAAACCAAACTTCCATAAGGTTCTAAAATAACTCAAGTGACCTTATTGTTTCTAATATTATACAGTGGACCCTATATTTTATTGAAATTATAAATTCTAATAATTTCAATTATTTAGATACACGATTCTACATAATCTTTCACAAGGATTTATTGTTAATTATAATTAAATTATATTAACTAAAATTTAAAGACATGGGTCGCTTCAAATGCATTAACTAGGACACCAAATGAAGATCAACAATAGAAACTATCAGCGCATACACGCGGATAATCTGACTGTAAACCATCATAAGGTTCATATTAGTGACAAAACTACATCGAGACAATACTATAAACTCTATCCGTAGCTACCCGGTCGACCGGACAAGCTATCTATACGTACTCAAACCTGTCGCAGCCAGGTTGACCAAACAAGCTATTAATGCACAACTCAAGTCTGTCGCTGCCTGGTTGACCAGACAAGCTATGGTACAAGTAACAGTACAATTTCAGGTGATAACACCCTTAGGAGGCTATCCATGAGCCCATACACATGAATAATCCACCGGTTGCCATCACGGGTATGCTTTCCAAAATCAGTATATCACAATAAGAGCAAACAACTTAACTAATTAACCAACCTTTCACAACCAATCCGGACCACACCTAAGGTGGGATGATGGTCACAATAGCCTCGGAACACCAAGATTGACTCCCCACAGGTACGTTATATGCCTTCAGGTCAAATCTTGCTTCTGGAATCCAACAACAATCAATGGCCGAAGCCCCACATCATCCACCTAGATCATCCTCAATATTAACAAATGTTGTGCAATCCTCAGGCTCTTCGGTAGACTGGTCGGCAGAGTGATCGATGGACCGAGGCCCACCAAACACCCAAAATGAACTAAAAGCTGGTCTCTTTTGGTGGAGTGGTCAGTGGACCAAAGGGCCTCTGTGAGGTCTCAGGGGTTCAGTGGAGTTGTAGGTAGGGTGGTCGGTGTACCAACGCTTGCCAAATACCCAATTTCAACTAGTTTTGGGTCTCTATCAGTAGAGTGGTCGGTGGACCCACTCTGCCGAACTGTAACGAATTCTGGGTTTTCTCTGGGTTTTGAGATCTGAACTCTAGGGTTCAAAAGCAACTCTAAACAAGTCATAAACACTTCTAAAACATCAAATTCAACTTCAAACATAAAACACATCATTCAAAACATGCTCTTAACAAGGATTCAAACACAAAACAATAATCAACACCATTAACACGCAAATCAGAAAAACTGAGATTAAATCGCAATAAGAACACTATACATGTTCCAGCAGCTTACAGTGAGATTGATATACATTGTGTGCGTGCGTGTGCTTCCTCCTCCTGTTTCTCTTTCCAATCTTCCTCTTGCCACTTCTCCCTTTCTCAGATCTAGTCTCAGGCTCCCTTATATCTCTTTTTCTTATTCTCTTATTTCTCTCTAACAACTCAAACCCTTATCCTCCTATTCCCAAAACAATATTCACATCCTCCATTCTCCCTCCCTTTATTAACCTTCTTAATCCGCTTCCTAAACCCTGTTTAGCTTCCCATAAGCATACCCCACCTAAAAGAAAACTTTCCCTCTAAGAATCCTTTTGAATTTCAAATTCTAACTGACTTTATCTCCCTCCTAACCTTCATATCTTGTTCTTACTAATTTAAACCTAAAAGTCAATTACTAAACAACCCAGTACTCCAACCACTAATGACTTACACGACTAACTCTCTCCCCCCACCTAATTCACCTTCATATAATTCCTTAATAAACTCTATACTCTCCACTCATTATTCTTCTTGCCCAAACTTCCTTTTAATTACTAATTTAGTCCAACTCTAACCCATAGTTATTAGTGTGCACCGCTAAGACAATAGATTCATGAGGTTCAATTCTAGTTTAATAGAATGGAGTTATCCGAATTGCTTATGATTATTCTTAGATTGGTTAATCCAAGTCTCTACACATATTGGTTCATATTTCTAAGTTATGATCATTTAATTAATCTTATTAGATTTTCGGGTCCGGGTCGCTACATTCTCCCACCCTTAAGGAAATTTCTTCCCCGAAATTAGTCATGCAAAGTTTCTAGAATACCCAACCCTAGAGTTGGCTATGTTTGGTTATGAATTTCTTCAGCTTAACAAGCATTCAATAGTTTATCATATTCATGGCTAATTCACATAAATTCAAGCAATAGAAACATCTGTAATTCTCATCCCAAGCAAATTTGACTTCCTTCCGAGTCAAATAAGTCAAAGGTGCTGAAATGGATGAGAATCCCTCAACGAATCTCCTATAGTAACCCGCAAGTCCTAGTAAACTCTTGATCTCCGAAGAATTCTTAGGTCACACCTAACAAATAACTTCCTCAACCTTGGCCGGATCCACAAAATTACCTTTTCTGGATACAACATGCCCAAGGAACTTGACCTCTTCTTTCCAGAAGTCGCACTTCTCAAACTTAGCATACAAGTGCTTGTTAAACAAGGTATGAAAAACAATTTGCAGATGCTCCTCATGCTCCTCTACAGATCTCGAATACACAAGTATGTCATCCACGAAAATCCCACAAGGTGATCTAGAAAAGATCGAAACACTGATGCGTAAGATCCATTAAAGTTGCTGGCGCGTTCGTCAATCCGAATGGCATTACAACGAACTCATAGTGACCATATCGGGTACGAAAGGCCGCCTTCTGAATATCTTCGTCTCAAATCCTCAGCTGATGATATCCAAATCTCAATTCGATCTTCACAAAATACTGAGCTCCTCACAACTGGTCGAACAGATTATCGATCCGCGGCAATGGATACTTGTTCTTCACAGTGACTCGGTTCAGCTGTTTGTAGTCGATACAACACTGAAGTGAACCGTCATTCTTCTTCACAAAGATAACTTGTGCTCCCCAAGGTGATGTGTTGGGTCTAATGAAACCATGGACGGTTATCTCGTCAAACTAATCCTTCAATTCTTGCATCTCGATCAGCGCCACTCCGTTGGTCGCAAGCGAAATGAGGCTGGTACCAAGAAGAAGTTCTATGCAAAAAGCTACCTCCCTTTTAGGAGGTAAACCTGGAATATCCTGAAATACGTGACCGAAGTCTCTCACCACAGTGATATCCTCTAAATATAGCTTATGAACGCTTTCTGTAGTAAACAGGAAGCCGGATTGATAACGATCCTTCTCCGATCCACGGAAAGTCAAGTAGTGGCCTCCCGGAAGACAAAAAATAATTGACTTCTCAAAATAGTTAATCTTGGTATGATAGGCTGAGAGCCAATCCATCCCAAGAATAACCTCGAACTTGGGCATATCGAGCACAATCAGATTTGCTTCCAAGTTAAGGTCTCATAATCTCACAACACATGCATTGGAAACTCGATGGAGAGTTGCGATACCCCCAACTGGGTTGGCAACACACTGAGGGTATTCTAACGTGCTAAGGGGTAAACCCAGAAAAGCCATGCAACTAGAGGAGATAAAAGAATGCGATACACCAGAGTCAAATAACACACGCATAGGAGTGTCAAACAAAATAATGGTACCTTCTACCACAGCGTTGGTAGCATTATCGTCACAGAGAACATCGGCATCAGTAAGTGCGTGAACTCTGCCCTGCTGAGCTGTAGGCCATCTGTCTCTCCTCGGTGCTCTGCAGAATCACTGAAGATGTCCTTCCTTGCCCCAGTTGTGGCAAGTCCTCTTGTCTCTCCCAGGGAACATCCGGTCCTGAGGTGGAAGCGGCTAACATGTCGCGTTGCTTGCTGGCGCTGTAGGTGCAACAGGTGCTTCTAGTGCTACCGCATCTCGGGGTGGAGTCTTCTCTTGTCGAGGATCCAATCACTGCTACCTATCCTGGCCTGGTCTAGCGTGATATGGCTGGTATCTCGCACCGTCACTGCTCTTGTTCAACCTGGGCTGATCCCTCAGAGCCCCAGATCTGTCCATGTCTCGCTCCATATGCTTAGTGCACTACAAGATTTTCGCGTAGGTCTTCAGACGTTGAGGAACCACTCTGAATCGAATAGCAGGCTGCAAACCTTCCTCGAACTTCGCTGCCTTGTCTATCTCGTTAGCAACCATGTGAGGTTCATACGGGACTGCATCGAGAACCGGTCCTCTTACTAGACTACAGTGAGACTGCCCTGCTCCAGACGCATGAACTCGGAAGACATTTGCCTCCTGTAGCTGCTCGGTAAATAATTCTCCAAGAACTGAAGACGAAACTGCTCCAACGTCATCTCGGATGTCAAGCTCCTCTCGATCATCTCCCACCAGGGGAGAGCTTCCCCATTTAGGAGGAAAGTCACCAGGGATACTCGTTGCTGCTCCGGGCACTCCATCGTCCTGAAAATCCTATCTATATCAAGGAGCCAGTCCTCTGCATAGTGAGGCTCTCCTCGTCTTGCGTACGTCGGTGGTGTCAGCTTCTTGAACTTCTCGAGCCAAGCCATGGCCGTACTCTGCACTCTCCTCTCATCCAGCACTGCCTGGCGCTTCATTTGATCGCGCTGAATTATAGCCAAGTCGCCCAAGATCTGAAATACATTCGCCATCTAAGGGTCTGCGTCAGCCTCAGTCCTAGTAGAACTCTCTCAATGGAAGCATTCCTTTTCCTTCCTGCCATCGAAACACCCGAACAACCATCTAAGTTTCACGAGGTACACCTCCTAGTAAGTATAAGAGTACACATAATAGTCACAACGACAATCAATAGCACGCATCATACAATCGTATAGTGGTTTCTATGTTTCTCCACCTAATCTTCCATTTCTATGTGATACCTAGCATTAATAGTCTCTAATCAAAATCAACTGTATTCTGAGAAAATCTTATGCTCTGATACCATTCTTTCACACCCCAGATCCCATGCGCAAATCCTAGGAAGGAATTGCAAGGATCTCAAGATGAGACCTTCGGGATCCACTACTAGACCGCGGATTGCTACCGCAATATAATGGAAACAAAAGTAAGAATGTATTTAATAGTTCAGAATGCGAAAGCTAACAACTAGTCTTGCTTTCAGAAATCAACAACAGTAGTGGCCGAAGCCCTACACCATCCATCCAAGTCATCCTAATAAATTCATTACTTTCTTTGCAAACTACTGGGTGTTCGGCAGAGGCGTCGGTGGACCGAAGCCTGCCAAATAGCCAAATTAGTCTAGAAAATAGTCTCTGTCGGGGGAGTAGTCGATGGACCGAACCTATCAGTAAAGTTTGGTGGTCGTCAGCTGAGGCGTCGGTGGACCGAAGCCTATCGAATAGTTGATTTTGCCTAAAAACTACTCTTTGTCGGCAGAGGCATCGATGGACCGAAGCCTTCCAATCTACGTGAATCTATTTTCTAGGTTATTCCGTGGGTTTTGAAATTCAAATCTAGGCATTATAATGCATCCAAATCACTTGTAATAACATATAAACCTCCGAAAACATCTTTAAAACATATTAAACCACACAAAATGCATTCAAATAAGGATTTAATCATTCAATCAATCGACAAATCATATATTCATTATATCAAAATCATGGAATGGATCTCAATCAAAAACTCTGATCATCCCTGCGCAACTTAAATGATTCAAGTAGAGTCTCTTAGCACTCTCAGGAACACACTTCGTCTAGCGAATACATGCTGTGCTCACTTAATCGTTCACTTGTCTCGGAGTCGAAATCCTCTACAAAGTCATCGTCTTCTTCCTCTCTTCTTCTCTCCAGCCTCTCATAGAAGTTCAGATCTGGAATTTCACAACAATAGGAGAGAATGAAACCCTAAATTCTCTATTATAAAATCATCAAATTCTCAAACCTAAGCTTCCAAAACAAACACACGTTCCCTATGAGATGTGCATTCAAAACGGAAGTTACTAAGATGATTTGATTTCATATCAATCAAACCCCATACTATCTATAATATCAAAACGACCCCAACTACTAATTAGTAATTCATATAAATCAAATTAGCATAGATAACCATACATATATATATATATATTAAATAAATGCAGAAAATACCTTAAAAAATCTTGAAAAATTAAATCATTAAGTGTGGGCATTCTATTAGTGGATCTAGGTCATTACAACCTACCTCCTTTAAAAGAATTTCGTCCCCGAAATTGTGTACCTCAATTCTCGAACAAATGGGGATAGCACTCCCGAATCTCCGACTCTCGCTCCCAAGAAGCTTCTGTCACGTCATGATGTCCCCATTGAATCTTCACCAATGGTATCGTCTTCGTCCGCAACACTTGTTTTGTACGATCTAGAATTCGCATCAGTTTCTCAACATATGTGACATCTTCTTGAAGATCCAACAGCATCCAATCATGCACATGCGAAGGGTCTGGCTCATATTTTCGTAAAATTGTTACATGAAATACGTCACGACTCGTCGATAGCTGAGACGGTAAAGCCACTCGATAAGCAACATGTCCAATATGCTCAAGAATCTCGAAGGGTCCGATGAAATGAGGTGCTAACTTCCCTTTCTTATCGAAACGCATAACTCCCTTCAATGATGAAACCTTGAGAAATACGTGATCACCAACTGCAAATTCTACCTCTCGCCGTCTCTTGTCTACGTAACTCTTCTGCCTACTTTGAGCTGCCTTCAATCTCTCCCGAATAAGCTTCATGGTATCAATGCTCTACTGCACTAACTCAGGTCCAAGAATGCTATTCTCTCCCACTTCTAACCAACATATAGGAGAATGACACTTCCGACCGTATAACGCCTCAAAAGGTGCTATACCAATACTCGCATGAAGACTGTTGTTGTAGGAAAACTCCACAAGCGGTAGATGCTCTCCCCAACTGCCTCCAAAATCCATCATGCAAGCTCCGAACATGTCCTCAAGGACCTGGTTCACTCTCTCCGTCTGGCCATCCGTCTGCGAGTGATAAGCGGTGCAGAAATCAAGCCTCGTACCCAAAGCTTTCTGCAATGCTTCCCAAAATCTTAAAGTGAACAAAGATCCTCGATCTGATACAATGCTGACAGGAACTCCGTGTAGTCGCAAGATCTCTTGAACCTACAATCTAGCAATCTCCTCGGCTGTAGCTGAAATCCGAACTGGGAGAAAGTGTGCAGATTTGGTGAATCGATGGACGATCACCCATATTGAATCCAAGATCCTGCGAGTCTTTGGTAGTCTGCTCCTGAAGTTCATGGTGATATGCTTTCACTTCCATTCTGCAATCGACAACGGCTGAAGAAGTCCTGCCGATCTCATGTGCTCGGCTTTCACTTGTTCGCAAGTGCGACATCGTGCCACATACTGAGCTATCTCTCTTTTCATGCCCGGCCACCAAT
>JAUPMG010080650.1:0-12861 GCA_031762675.1 Pachysandra terminalis | reverse complement strand
CATAGTCATAAGGTTATAATTGTGGGTAGAATTTAGATAAAGTCTGAATAAACCATCATCCAAAATACCATCACCAACAACAACATTGCCATTTAACAAATGAAAGGAAGTACCAACAAAATTAAAACTAAAACCATGGAGTAAAAGTCTTGAAACTAAAATAAGTTTTCTAGAAAATGATGGAACATAAAAGGTTCTTTCAAGGTCTACGACAAAGCCAGATCTAGAACAAGTTTATAGGTCCCAACCCCCTCCAAATGTGAACCTATCCTATTTCCTGAATAGATAGAGCGTTCACTTTCCATCAGTTTCCTTTGGTTTAAGAAGCCCTGCATGGTATTGGCAACATAAATTGCAGTACAAGAATCAATCCACCAAGTGTTATGAGAAACATGAACCATATTAGATTCGTAACACACTAAAGAGATAAGATTACCTTTCTTCTCAACCCAAGCCTTGAATTTGAGACAGGAAATTTTTTTTTGTCCTTTCTTCTTGCAAAAGAAGCACTTGACATCGCCCTTATTAACTTGATTAAGAGGCGCTTTTCCTTTCCCTTTCTTGGCTGGTTTCTTTTCTTAAGTCGTCAAATGAGCACTTTCAATCCTTTATTGATTCAGTTTCCCTTCCTCTTGCACACACATGGTAAAAAGTTCATTGATTGACCATTTTTCCTTATGTGTGTTATAGGAAATTTTGAAAGGTCCATACTTAGACGTGAGAAAGTTAAGGATAAAGTTAACCAGAAATGACTTAGACATCTCAATCTCCAATGACTTCAATTGAGCAACAATATCCATCATTTCCATTATGTGCTCACGCACTCCTTTGGTGCCATTAAACTTCATGGAAAACATCTTTGCCATCAAGGTGCTAGCTAATGCCTTGTCAGAAGTCTCCTGAATAGCTTTGAGATATTCTTTCACTTTAGCACAATCAGAAATTGAACCACGAATAATTTTCACAATATGAGACTTAACAAACATCAAACTTAAGCGATTAGATCACTCCCAACGATCATATGATGTTTTCTCAATTTGGGTGCTTGATTCTGTAGGAATCGGTGGCTCATCCACACGAAATGCTAAATCAAGATCCATGCATCCCAATGTAAGGAGAATTTTCTCCTTCCAATCAACATAGTTATCACCATTCAGAGAAGGAATATGAGATGAATCAAAATTCGGAATAGATAAAGATTGAACTGCAAAATAAACAACAAAGCTTACAAAACATGCAATGAAGCAAATATGGAAATTTACCCATGTAAATAAATCCAAACAACAAAAATCAACACGTCATTATAATCTTTCCCGTGGGCTTAGATAATAACACGCAAATGATTTTAAGAGTACTTTATAATGGGACTGATATATATATATATATATATATATTTAGGCCTGTGGGGGCTAGAATTTTTTTTTTTATTATTATTATTATTTTTAAATTTCACCATCCCATTCTAAGTAAACACAAAAAATAATAATTACCCTGTGGGTTAAATTACCATATTTCCATGTTTAATCACAATTATTGATGTCATTATCTTTATGTGAAAAATTAAAAAATTTCCTTCTTCACTCAACATCATCATAATCAAGAATGTTGTGGCAATAACTTAATTAATCAAATGTTACTTTAGTATGACATCAATATTTGACTAAACTTAGGTGTCGTTTGGCTCCCATTCTGGATCAGGAACTCATTCCAAGAATGAGTTCCTTGAATGAGTTGTATGAACTCGTTTTGAAGGTTTCTTAAATGCGTTTGGTTAGCATGTTATAGAATGAGTTCTAAGGCAATATAGATGTTTGGTTAGCATGTTCTTTTTCTTCATTTCCCCTTCATCGTACAGCTCCTCCAACTTCCATTATTCTTCCTCAAATCACCACCTCCATTGCCGCAACACAGTCGATCTCTACTCTCTCTCTACTTATCATATATAAGTAGTGTTTCTAAATACTACCTTTTGATATATTCCACTATGAGTTATGTGCCTAAAATTTCAAGCATGTAAACAAATCACCATGATATGAATACATCTCATATATTCTGAATGTACCGTATAAAATGTTCCTCCTAATATAATGATAAAGTCCATATATATCATGAATATATCAGTGATTCACTGTATTGATATGAACAATAATGGCAGAAATTTATAACGTTTTAGTCCATTAACACTGAAAGCCAAATGATGACAAAATCAAAGACATATACATCATATATGTTCTCATATGGATTTTGACCAAAGAAACAAGGTTGTATGTAATCGGACTAAACTCAAAAAGAACTGAATGCCAAACTAGAGATTTTGCTCTGATACCACACAAACAATAAAAGCGGAAGCCTTAGAACATACCTCCGGCCATAGCAATCAGATTCACAATCTTTGAGAGCAAATAAAGAACACAAATATTAGGGATTCGTTGGCTAGTCTTTTCCCTTATGCCCATGCAAAGATGAAAACTCACAGACTCTTTCTTGAAAGACTAGAGATCCCTCTCCCTCTGTGTATTTAGCGTTTTATTTTCTAATGCCTTCTTCCCATCAAAGAAGATTATTAAATAGATGTTGATGAGTAGTTACAACGCCAAACAATGTGTCCCCATGTTTTAGGAAAAAATAACTGCAATGGATTTTAAATTTTAACAAATGTTTAGGTCGTGGTGGTTGCTTTTTGTTAACAAATGGTTGCCATTTCCATTAGAATTCCTCTTGATGGAGTTATCATCATTTGTGGTCGTGCCTATTTTTTTTTTTTTTTGACGTGGTTTCCATCTCGTGTTGAATTTTACTAAACCCCTCAGTTATAGCAATGTATGTTCGTCCTTGGTCAGTGCTTAATCTCATTAATGTATGATTTATGGCCTGAAGGGCCACTAGCACACTATTGTTGAAGGAACCAAATCGAGATCCTTCA
Source organism: Pachysandra terminalis (assembly GCA_031762675.1). Taxonomy (NCBI): domain Eukaryota; kingdom Viridiplantae; phylum Streptophyta; class Magnoliopsida; order Buxales; family Buxaceae; genus Pachysandra; species Pachysandra terminalis. The sequence goes on along the minus strand of JAUPMG010080650.1, from coordinate 9,938 downwards.
TACTTGGTATGATGTGGACGGCGATGTTGGCAAAAAATGTATTGTTTTCTTACTCCTCTTCATGGATGGGATTAAGAGAAAAGCAATTGCTTCTTGGTCTCTTCATCATTAACTAAGTGCGGTGCTGCACATGCCATCCTCTAGTTAGAATAAATGGAAATTAGGTCAGCCAAATAGGAGAAAATAAAATTAAAAAAGAAAAAGAAAATTACCTTAAGATGCTCGATTTTAATGTTTTAGACTTCTCACTACTTCAAAGTTTAGTAATTACCTTGAACTGCCTCGTTGTGAACAGCTATTAAATAATTTTATTTAAAAGACAAAAATGCCCCCATTTAAAAAGTTGCTTACTTAACCATTGATCTCCTTCTCCGTCAGTTTTCTATTGCATTCATCTCTAAGTTTCTAACCCCCCACTCACCACTACCCTTCCTTCCCCTTTTTTTGCAAATTTTATACCTGGATCACTTTTCTTTTATCAAATCCCGGTCAATGTAGTATGTTTTGGGGAAATAGATTAGAAAGAAGCCTATGTGATCTACATCGCAATCGAATGAGTTGTCGTATTAGTACTAACAAGGCTGCTGAAGATGATGATCTAGCTCCTCCTAAACATCGACATTTGCAAGAGGTAGCCAACAGTAAATCTCCACCACTTTCAATTGATGAGAAAATTATAAAGGAGGTGCACTCATAAACCCCAGCACTCAAGCCTGTGGCTGTTCTGAAGATAGAAAAGCAGAGTAAGGCTAACAAACTAGTTGTTATGGAGATGGAATGAGAGAGTGAGGTAAACGAATCCGTTTTCCCAAGATTGAAGATGAGAAGAATAAGATCGAGAAGAAAGATCTCGTCAACGTAACGGAAAAGATCTTTGAAGTATTAAAGATTTGTGGCTTGAATGAGAGCATCTCAACCACACACCATTGCATAACGAAGGGAAGATGACGAGAGGAGTCGGGCTAACAGGGAAGTACGTCAGAGGGTCTACCAGCAAAAGTTTCAAGGAAACTCATATAACGTCTACGGTCACGATCTACATTGGCTCCTTACTATCTCAAGGGACACATATTTAATGAACTCGTCGTCTTGCTCGATCATCTTCATTATTGAATTTGCTAGTGTACCCACTACGAACTGCTAATAGTTTTCTCCAATCAAAATCGTTTTCATACATGACGAACCTCGGTGAGCTTGTGAACATCACACAACTTGCGATGAATTTGAGAGATGGGAAATGACCAAAGATCGAGGATGATAAGAAATGAGATAGCTTGGTAAATGGTTGAGTCGACAACTTTTTAAATGGGAGTATTTTTATCTTTTAAATATAATTATTTAACACCTTTTAACAACCGTTTACAGCTAGGGAGTTTAAGGTAATTAGTAAACTTTGAAGTAGCGGAAAGTCTAAAACTTTAAGGCTGTGTTTGGAACCTTGGATTTTAAAGGAAAAGAAAATAAAAGAAAAGTTAAATATACAATAAGTGTTTCTTTTCACGTGTTTGGTTAAGATGAGATGTATAAAGAGCAAAAAAAATCAAACTCCGGCAACTTTTGGCAATTTTCCGATGAGTTTTCATATATTCTGACAATGTTTATTAGCCACCAAGGAAAGATAAAATGTATTATAAGTTAGGTTTAATGTTGGAGAGTGCTCTCCACCTCTCTTTTATTTTCTTTCAAAATCTCTACCTTATTGGGAGAAAGGTTTTGATCTCAAAAAAGAAAACTTTTAAAATTACTTTCTTTCCAAATCTCTTTCCCAACTCTTTCCTTCTTCAACCAAAGAGAAGAAAGTGCATTCTCCAGCATTTTCTTGTCTTTTCTGTCAAAATCCAAAGTTCCAAACACAACCTAAAACCAAGCATCTAAAGGTAATTTTCCTTAATGGTGTGTTTGGTTGGTAGGAAAGTATCGCGAAAATGAAAAGTAATTGGAAAGTAAAGTAAAGGAAAGTAAAATTACCTTTTTTGGTGCTATTTGGTTGTCTGGAAAAAAAAGCAGGAATTTGACTGAAAATGTAGATTATAGTGTTTAGATGACAGAAAATTTGTTTAGGAAAGGAAAGTTATCAAACTTTAAAACTATATCCAGCCTTTTAAATATATATATATATATATATATACATATATATTCATACATACATACACACACACACACACACACACACACACACATATATATATATATATATATGTATGTATAAAACATCATATTGTCTCCAACACACATGGGATAAGACATATTTTGACCACTTTATAAAAACGCAGATAAAGTACATTAAAGCTAATGCACATTCTTTAATTTTTTTTTAACAAGATCACTATATTTTTTTTAACAAGCGCATTCAACTTATTAATAAAGAGTAATTGAGGTATTGATAATCCGGCGGTCTAAATTAATCTATTTGAATATGTGGCGGGATCTTAGAATGCGTGCGTACACTTGAAAGATACACCCTCGTATGCCACATCATATGTATAAAGTAGTTACCTGCTCCCCCCACTATCTCCCACGTATAAACGCCGAAAGGCTCTCACACTCTCATTGGGCCACGTCAGCTGTACTGATGGTTTTTTGGCCTGATGTGAAAGGAACGGTCATCTCTATCATAAATCTAAGGTTAAACCGTTAGTCAGAGGTTAACCCTTGCAATGAAAGAAGCCTTACAAGAAGAGACGGTTCTTGTACACCTCATCATAAGCTAATCATCCTGAGATGGTCAATTCGTCAAGGGTTAGTTACCCTCAAACAGACTAAGGGTTAGTCACCGTTCTCAAACAGACTAAGGGATATGTCTCCTTCAAATGACATAAATCAGGTTTTTGTCACCCATATTAGACTCTTGCATTCGGTTGACTTTAGAGGAATCCTTATTAAAGGATTTCCGAAGTACACTTTACACTCATCCCTAGAGATCACCTCCGGATGATGATTTTACTGACTTCGAAGTACCCTCAAGAAGGAATACTTCAAAGGCATGTCATTACCTTTCTCCATATGTCATCTACGAATGACAGTTATGGATTCGTGAGATTAATTTGCACTTTACTTAAGAATACTTCGAAGTATACGCACTTTTCTCACTAAAGTCCAGTTCAAAGGCATTCAAATTGGTTAACTAGACCAAAATCTTGGAAGATCCTATGATAATTATATCCTACAACGATGATTGATTATGAAAACCGAATCACTCACTGAGAGACTTAAATCTAAGATCTCTACATTAACAAATTCGTTAAATATACTAATCACCTTGCAAAAGGTAAAAAGTTACTTATGTCTCCCCCGGCCCTGTGGCTGGGTGGGCTTGGGCAAGGGTTAGGAGCCCGTAGGGCCAACCGAGCTGAAATTGACGACCCGATTAATTTTTTGGGCCGAGCTTGAGTTTGTGTTTATTTAGGCCGGCCCTGCCTGAAGATATGAGTTGTATATAAAGTTTACTTACCCTTGACACCGTCCTTTGGTTGTAGCTTAGTAGTGAGAATCTCTTGTTGTGTCTTTTAAGTCTTGGGTTCAAATATTTGTAACTGCAAAATTATACCATTTTTGCCTAATATCTAATAAATCAGATCTTATTATGGACAGGCTCGGGCTCGGCATATAACACAATGAGCGGGCTTGGACAAGGAATGTTAAGCGAAGCTCGGGCCGGGTTGGGCTCGGGCCAACATAATTTACTTACCTATGGATAATGGCCCGGCTCGAGCCCGACCCGTTGCCACCCATGCTTCTGTCTCTTTCAAAGGAATATGGGTCGAATTATCAAAAGAAAATCCTTTAGAAAATGGACAAAAGCAAGAAGAAATGTTTGCAGAACTCGAATGACTTATCTCAGTAAAGAAGATTGCAATGGATTTCCAATTCATCAAGTGTTAAAACCTCAGCTATTTATATATTATATGAGGGGATTTTTGTCTTATCAGGTATGAAGGTGATAAAAACGGAACGTTGCTTTATGGGACTTTATGCATGAAACACATGTCATTCAGTTCTTAATCTTATAGACTTTAGAGCAACCTATCACATAGCAAGTTCACTTGATCAAATGATTCATCACAACTTCCTTGTGGAAATAACTTAGCTGCGTTGAAGACGTGTATACTTGGATATGCAATTCTGCATGGAGATATTTCTAAGCTTCTCTCTGGACAATTGTCTAATTGACATATATCCTAATCAAGAGAGGATGCCATTAGATAATTTCTCTATAAATAGTAGAACTTGTCCACGAATCAACATAATAGGATACAACTCATAAATTGATAGAATTGCTCATAATCTGAATAACTGTTGGAACATTGAAAATAACCTATCACCTTTAAGTAAAATTCACATATACTCGAAAGACTATGGGTGTGTTTGGTAATGCTTATGCTTTCTTGCTGTCTGAAGCAAGGAAGCATAAGCAAATTCTCTGCTTTTGAAAAGATATTTTTATGAAGCAAAACTGTTTGGTAAACCTTTGCTTTACTGTTGAAAAGCAAAAAAGCGTGTTTGATAGCAGTAAGCTAATAAATTATTTTTTTGATATTATATTATTATTTTAAATTATATTTCTCTATAAGTAATGGTGGTGGTGGTTGTGGTTGTGGTGGGGTGGTGGTGGTGGGGTGGCGGCCGAGGCGGTGGTGGGGGATGGTGGTGGTGATGAGGTGGTGGCGGTGGTGCGGGATGGTAGTGGTGGACTTGGTGGTTGTAGTGGGGTGGTGGTGGTGGTTTAATTAATTTTTAAATGCTTCCCTTTTCCTAATTTTTCCTTCTATTTTTTTGGAACCAAATAAGCAAATTTTTGAAAGCAATGAATTGTTGCTTCTTAATTAAAACAAAAAATTGCTTTTTTTGCTTTTTCAAAATTACTTTAAAATACCTTACCAAACACTTGGTTTGCTTTCAAAAGCAAAAAAGTACTTCTAAAAACCACACCAAATGCACTCTAAAAATTACAACTTATCAAGAAAACAAACAAAAAGATCTGTCATGTGAACACTGAGGTTCCCTTGCTCTACGGTGTGCGTTTTTATTGACACACCTGATATTTCCTCCTCCCTTCCTTTTGATTTATTATTTGTCTTATTTACATATCATATTCAGCAAGAAACGATCTAGATAGAACGATTGCGCGATAGTTTAGACTATCACGAGACAAACTTTTAGGACTTTATCTCTATTGATGCTCTTGTAGTAATGAATTCAAAATTTATTGAATAAAAAAAATTCAAATTTTAAATTATTACAAATTCTGCATCACTAGTATCATAATCAAAACAAACTAAACAAATTAAATATATATAAAAGATTTAAAAAGCACAAAAGAAAAGTTTACAATATCATTAGCTCTTATGGAGCCATCGGAAAAAAGCAGAGAGAAAGGTAGCCGAAACATAAGGGGAATAGGGAAGAAAACAGAGAAGCTCTAGAAGGAAGGGGATAACAGAAATTTTGGAGGGGAGAGGAAAAGACGACCGAAGAAGGGTTTGAAGACTTCTTCTTCTCCGGCAATACTCCGCCAGCCATTGCTTCTTGCATCTGGAGCTCAAGCGAACCCTTTGTTTTCCTGGTTTTCTCTCGTCCTTCATTCGCCCAACCACATTGAATACCCTATTATTCTTTCCTTTATCTCAATCCCATAGCCGAAACCCTGACCCTATTATTCAGAAACTTCAGACTCACGTTTGCTTCCATCATCCATCAGTCAGTTCTGTCGTTTCAGCCACTTCTCAGAGCAGAATCGACTGAGAATTAATAACTGTACAAAATTATATGGTACTCATCTTCTATTTGTTTTGCTGGGTAATACTAGTCTATGTGGGTTTTCATGTTTCTTTACTTGTTTTCTTTTATGAATGAAGGCATTGATTCAGTATTAGGTTTTATTGGGTTTAGAGTTCCATATAATGGCTGTTCTGCTTTTGTTATCACATTATTTTATTCTTGAATGATTTTATTGTATTTTCATAGTTTACTGAGATGCAAAAATGGTTTAAACTCTAGTGATTAACATCATTGCTTTGATTTTATATGATTTAGGTGGGTTGTACAGTCAACTGAGAGCTAATTTATGTTGATCTTTTAGATAATTGGTTTATGTATTACGGCCATTCGAGTTTTCTTTGAGTCTTCAATGTAATTCATATATTGTTGTGACCAGATTAGATTCCCATAGTTTGGTTCTAATATATTTTGCCAGTTCCGAGTATGTTTATCGTTAGTTGAGTGTTCTTGACTTGATTTTTATTATCAATAGTCAGTCATTTTAATAATTAGATTGAATTTTAATAAGCCCATTAATATATTTTATGAGTTTTTTTTTATTAAAACAGTCTATTTTATGTGAGTCTGCTATTTTTAAAATATGAGAAATTGAGTCTGCCAGGAGATGTCATATTTTTTGTTTTGGTTTATTTTAATGTTTATTAGAATGTAAATCTTTATGTGGACCAGAATTTTAGACCTTTTATATATTTATGGTGTTTTAGCGATTTAGGTCAATCTTTAGCCTCGGTTACCTTTTAAGTTTTTTTTTTTATTTTGCGTTTCTAGGATTTTTTAGGTATTTAGAATTTTAGACCTTTTATGAATTTATGAAGTAGGGATGGCAACAGGGCGGGTTCGGGGCGGGTTTTGACGAACCCTAACCCGCCCCTAAAGGACTCCCCATAATATCAAACCCTATTGGGGCGATAGCGGGGCGGGTTTGACCCGGTTAAAAGATTTTTTTAAAAGTAAATATTTTGTTAATTTAAATCTTTAATATTTTAAATATATTTACTTATAATATATAGATTTATACATAAAATATATATTTAAAACATAAAATACATATTTAAAACATAGGTGAATGGCAACGGGGCGGGATCGGGGCGGGTTGAGCCAAACCCTTACCCGCCCCTAACCCGAGTCAGGGGTTACCAAACCTTAACCATTAGGGGCGGGGCGGGTTACCCATTTAACCCAACCCGTTGCCATCCCTATTTATGATGTTTTAGCGATTTAGGTTAATCTTTAGGAATTTTTCTTCGGTTACCTATTAAGTTTTTCTTATTTTGCGTTTCTAGGAATTTTTAGTAGTTTAGACATTTATGGTTATTTTAAGTATTTTCTCTCCTTAATACTTTTTATTTCCTTTTAATAATTTTTAGTATTTTAGATTATATTTATATGATTTTAGTAATTTTAACATTTTTAGGCTTTTAGGTATTTATATTGGCTTATTTGATTTTTAGGTTAGAATTAATTTTAGACAATTTTCGTAGTTTTTTTAGGATTTTTACTATGGATTTTAGATTTTAGGGGTTTAGGCTATTTTTAGGAATTCTTTCTTGATTGGGGCTAATGAACTAGACCAGGTATATGGTCGAACTGGAGGAGAGTGGGTGACTAACACCTCCTACTCTCTTAACTAAACAACCTTACCCATTCTGGTTAGACCACCTTCCACTTATCATTTTGGTCTATTTTTTCACCCTAATATAGGTGTCAGTCCACATCTGAATTTCAATGGATGGTGGCAACTCCAAATTAACCCAGTTGATTAGAGTTCACCTGATCCGGGGAAGGTCACACTGGTTTAGTTTAATTTCATCGTCGAACATTGCTGTTATGAATTCCTCTCTCTCTCTGCGATGGAATCAAAATCTGTAATATTGCATATTGTAGTTTCGGAATATATTCTGTTTGTAGAAGAATCTAAGGCTTTGCTTTTGTTGCAGATTCTTTGTTCATGAAATTTGTCTTAAAGAGAATGAGTAATTCTGCTTGTTCGATCTCTTTGTGTGTGTGTGTGTGTTGGGGGGAGGGGGGGTTAGATAGGTGAGTTGGTTGGAGATTTGCTGGTAGTTGGAGATCATTGGAGATGCTTGGAGACAACTGGATTCGGGTAAAGAAAATGGGAGTCTGCTCTTGTTCTTTCTTTTGGACCCAAAACCAAAAATCATCTGGAGACCTTTTATTTGTTTATTTTTTTGCTTCTTTAGAAGTGGCAAAAAAGTACTTTTGAAAGCAAATCCAAACTGAGCCTATTGAACCGGACTGGCATTTCACCAGTTCTATACACAGCTTGTTTTTAAAACATTGTTCTGAGGCAAATTTGTTGAACCGATCTAAACTGCAATTGGATTGTTTTGAACCAGTCCGCCTCTTCTAGTTCTACCCCGGCTTCCCTCCCAATTATCTCCGATCATTTGAATCTCTCTCTTTGTAGCGAGCACTGTCGATGAACAACCGGAGACGTAATCTCTTTCTCTTTTCTCAACCTCTCACCCTTATCAGTGGCTTGCTTTGGCATTGATGGTAACAACAACGGCAGTGGTAACCACCTTTTTTTTCCATTTTAAATACTGTCATTATCGGCTTACTTTAAAACCCTAGATTGTTTCCTTTTAACTTTTCTCTTTTTGTATGTATTGGTTTAGCTTAATTTCATCGTCAAACTATGTTATTCTGAATTCCTCTCTGTGGTATGGAATCAAAATCTCTAATTTATTGTATATTTCAGTTTCTGAATATATTTTGTTTGTAGAAGAATCTAAGGCTTTGCTTTTGTTGCAGATTCTTTGTTCACGATCTTGTCTAGAAAGAATGGGTAATTCCTCTCGTTTTATCTCTTTGTGTGTGTGTCTGTGTCTGTGCGTGTGGTGTGCATATGTGAGTGTGTGGATATGTGGGTTAAAAGTGTTACTTATGTTATTTTTGGTGAATTGTAAATTTTTTTTCTGATTCAATCTCCCTTTCTCCTGCAATCTAACTTAGATGGTAAATTGGGCAAGAAATCTCGAAGAGAAAAGCGGAAAGAAACTCGAATAGTGAAGAAGAAGAATCATTTTGAATCGTGGATTCGATATCAAGTAACTCATCTTCTTCCTTCTAATCAATTTTTTTTGTTTTTTTTTCCATTCATGACTAATTCGAAATTCGTGGAGTGAAATTTTCTTATTTGATTGTATATGGAAAATGCAGAAATCTAGAAAATCTAAGACAACTTCTTTAGATGCAAATCTGCAAGAGGGGAAGAAATTAAAAATTTCGTCTCAGGTTTCAGAAAAAGGAGAAGTTCAGAAGCAAGATGTTAATTGTGATAGTGATCTAAGCAGAGAGAAACCTTTTTTGCTTGAGCAATCTATGTCTAACATAGATTCCTCAGCAGATTCTATTTCTGTTAAAATAAAGATGGCGAAGAACAAGGAGAGTGTGAAGCGAAAATCAAAGACAAAATTTGAAGAATATCTTGAAAGGGAGATGAAAAAAGGTGCAGTTTCTGCCGAAGAGGATTTGGAGTTGGAACGGAAACTTGCAAAGAAGCTCAAACTGAAAGGTGGTAAATTACGTGGAGTGGATGATGAAACTAATATGTTGTTTGAGGGAATTCCATCCGTTATTGATTCAATGGAGAATGAAGAGTTTTCTTATAATGAAAACACTTATAGTAAGAGTTCTGTGAGTAGAAAATGCAAGAAAAAGAAATCACCTGGTGTATTGGAGAATGAGAGGGAAGATGTTGATGACACAGTGGATGGTGAGATTGTGATGGTAGAAAGGAACGTTTCTGAGTTTGTGTTAGCTTCCAAGGCTCATAAAAAGACCAAATCATCTGATGCATCGGAGAAGGGGTTAGAGGAAGATGAGGTTGCAATTGGCACAGTGGATGGTGGATTTGATATGGTAAACAATAATGTTGTTGAGGTGGGGTTGGAACCATCTTCTTACAAAGTTCCTGCATTTGATGGAAATATGAAGTACGTAGCTCCTCACTTGAGGTCTTTTGTGCGAAATGAGTCAGCAGAGCATGCTCAAATCCGTCGACGGGTACGAGGTAAGATTATTGGCTTCATATGTTGAAATTCCTTCTGCTCTCTTTTCTTATGCATTAAATGTTGACATGTTTGTGTATCTCAACTTGGTCCAGGCCTTTTGAATAGGCTCTCTGAGTCAAATGT
>JAUPMG010080640.1:0-12862 GCA_031762675.1 Pachysandra terminalis | reverse complement strand
CTCTCTCTCTCTCTCTCTCTCTCTCTCTCTCTCTCTCTCTCTCTCTCTCTCTCTCTATATATATATATATATATATACATACATATATACACACAAAATATTAAAATTCTTTCTAGTGCTTACAGATTCTCTCGGTCTTACCCAATATAGCAAAGTTCAATTTCAATTCTCCCAAACCCATAATTTTCTGCATAAAATAGTAATGCTAATCATCTTACCAGGAACAAAAATTGATGTGATCTGTTGGTGAGTGCCATGTCACATTACAATGGTAAAGTTTTTGGTACATTAGATTTAAAAATAATTCTGTGATTGAGAGCTAAATAAGTAGTAGTCAAAAATTTTACCATAATACGAAATGAGAGATTGTTTTGATTCTGAGTAACTTTGGAGTTTTTGCTGTTTTGAAGAGATATTGCTTCAATTTGCAACTTGGTCCAAATTTGAATCATTAGTTGGATTTGAATCATTATCTTGATTAATTACTAAATAATTAGATTTTGGCTTCCGCATTTATTCAAAGATTTATGTAATGATGTGTACGCATAACTAGATGCTCAAAGGTACAGTCTACCAAGCTTGTGGTACCTCGATATTCATGTCGTCCTGCCTGGGGACTCATGCCAAGGGTTTCAGGGCGTGATATTAATAAACAAAAATAAAATCAGGATCAAGGATATCGATTAATACTAAAGACACATATTAGAAAAAAAAAAAAAAAAACCGATCTATGATACACAATATCAGATAAATCGATTGAAGCTGTACATGAAGATAAGCCTAATCTACTAGTACCTGTGTATTGATTTAGCAGCTGTTGATCTCAGCTAACTTTCCTATTTTGATGGATCAAGGAAAAGAAAACGGAGAAGATGGGTTCGGCTGTGGTGGTTTGATGAAGAGGATGAAGATTTTGAGGGGTTTAGGTTGGTTTAGAAGATTTCAGCTGAGAAGAAATTGCAGAAAAGGATGGGTTCAATTAGGGTTTCTGTTCGGATGAATAAGGGAAGATGGACTTTATGGTTGGGACGAGAAGAAAAAGAAGCCGCTAACTTTCGGGTTCGGCTGCGTTGAGAAGAAGAAGAAGACGAAGAGGGTTTTTACGTGTGCCAAGCTTGGTCGGGCCCAACCTTCAGGCTCAAAGGTGTAAGTCTGATAGATTTAAAACGCATCAAGCCCGAGCCCCATTCAACCGAGCGCTACAAATTCAAATGTTTTACTTGTCAAAATTAAAACTATAAATTGCAAGGATATTTCATAAATATCAATAAAAAAATTAAAAGTTTTGAGATTTATAATATATTAGATTTATAAAATAGTACGAGTATATAAATAAAGACATTTGTATTGATAATATAATATGTATATGTATGCAATAAAAAAATAAATAGTAATTAAATGTATTGAATAGGTCAAGTCGGGCCAATCTATCATCAACCCGAGCCTGGTCCTAGAAATCGATCAGGCCTAGATTCCTGTTTGACCCGGACCTATGGGATAATTACCCTTGTCCAACCCTGCCCAAACATAAGACCGGGCTAGACGGATCACCTGGCCCATTGCCGCCCCTACTTGATACTAAAACCAAACCTGTCTACTTACTAAACGAATTAAAATAATCAAATCCATGCCGAAACCGTCTTAACCCATCTGTTCCATTTAATTTCACTAGCATTTTATTATTTAATTTTATATATCTCTTCTAATAAACTTGATTGCAAGTTACAATAATATTGTGATTTAAAAATGTTTTTTTTTTAATAATCTTATTTAACCTCGTATAAACAACAATAATGCATATTTTTTTTATAAGTCATGAATATATATAAAAGGGGAAGATGAATGTACAGCTACCACTATAGAGAAGACCTCTACTAGTGGCACCAAAACAGGACAAAAAAAAAAGGGGATGAAGAGTCCGTAAAAAGAAAAAAATGAAAAAAGAGAAAAGATCGCAACACAAATGTACCCACACGCATAACTAAGAAACTAAGAGTCAAGACATGGCCAGATCCAAATCTCCTGAAACCATAGAGACCCTACAAGCACCTCTCCTCGCAAGGTCAGCCACCAACTAATCGGTCACACTAGGTGGCACAAGAAAAGAAAAAGTCTGCCCTCTGATCAAAGAAATTGCCAAACGAATCAAATGCTTGACCCTCCAGCTACACGAATCAGGCATCTCCAGCCAATCAACAATAAGGGGAGTGGCACACACAATCCCAATGTCTAGAAAACTCTGTGCACGTCCAAACCTCAAACCCGTCACAAGAGCTACCATCTCGGTCCGCATAACCTTAGTCGAAACCGTCGGGCCAGGAAAAAAAATTAAGTCCATCATCCTAATCCCAAAACACCCCTCTAATCCCGGAAGGATCGGACATGGTGGGACAGAAAGCCGCGAAGGACAGCTTCACCCAGCCAACCGGTCGAATACAACTGGCAAAGATGCGGCAAACTAACAAACGAAGAGATCGAATACCACTCATGCACAATATCAGTCGCAAACAAACCAAAGAACTGACCCCAAACTGAGGCCCAGGAGGCAACATAGGACAAGATCCCCTCAATAACACACGAGGCCGAAGACGCCACATCTTGAAAGATCCTTTGGTTCCACTCCCTCCGTACAAACCACAGCATAGCCTGAAAAACCAACATAAACAGAATCCTGTCCCTCTCAGAAAAAACCGAAAAACTCCATTGCTCAAGTAACTGACAAATACCCCCTAGAAACACTCACACCCTCCCGATGGAGCAAATGAAAAAGCCCCAAATCTCTGAGACGAAAGGGCAATGAATGAAAATATGATCTAGGGACTCCTCCGCCGCTCTGCACAAAAAGCACACGTTAAGAGAAAGGGCCTCCTACGTTGGAGCAATATAACCCACAATTTCCTGCTTTACTTTCTCTGATGCTATAGCCTCTAGAAACCTAGCTCTCTCGTTTGAAAGAGAGCAAGGAAGATGGAAAAAAGGGAGGGGGGGACTAACCCTTACTTTGCGTGTGTGTGTGTGTGTGTGTATATATATATATACACACACACACACTCATTTTAGGCATTTCTTCCCAAGCAGTCCGCAAAGAGAGTGTCCTTTAAAACATAAATAATAATAATAACATTAACACACACTCCATCATCCTCATGCATATCTAGTGCACAGATTAGTTCCACAATGCTCAATTCCCTTAACCAACTTCATATTTGTTCCTCATGCATATTGAATGCAACAACCACACATACAGACTTAATTCCATTATTTACACATGCTACACGTGTTAAAATAATAACGTAACTATAAGTCATCGCACTCGATCTATTTCACATAAAACAACAATTCATAACATTAACATCACTTTGTTGCACAAGTCATCACACGTACACCTTTATGAAAACCTAACACCACATGCAACCTCACAAGGCCAAAATACAACTTCCCACAAAGATCCACACTTATTGGGCTTGGTCCCAATTTTCGGTTGACCCTAGAGTGGGCCGAAGACCTTCGGTCCCACCTCCAGTCTCCCCCAGTTTTCGGTCCCTTTTTCATAAAGTTGTATGGGTTTTTCAGTTTTGACGTATGTTCGGTATTTTGGTCATAACTCTTTATATACCTCAAATTTGAAACACTGTATTCCTAACGAACAGGGGAATTATAAAAAAGTATTAATTAAATTATCTAAAAAAATTTCATTGGTTCTTTAATCGATACTTCAGATCTTGATAAATCTCCAGTTTTTGTTATTCTTTTCGGTCTCTTAACGGATAGTTATGGTTTCAATATCTACATTGGTATTACACATTGTTTTACATATTCACGTGTTTATTATTCACTCTTTAATCCTCTTTCATTCAAGCATTCATATAATTATTATTCATTCTCCATGCCTCATTCATTCGTGCTTTCCACCCACCCAATCTCATTCATGATCATAAAACACACACATATACATATAAATACATGCACACGTATACACTCATATATACATACCCATATGCGTATGCTCACATGCTCGAACAACATAAATTAGCATGATAATCATATAAAGGAAAACACATATTCCATATACGCATCTAACGAACATATCATGAACTTTCTATCATAATCACCCTTAGTTTTGAGATTCATCGCATATAAACATGTATACACGGAGTCCTGCCGACACCCAATGCAAACTAGTACCTCGAACTGAACAACTAACATAGTTGTTGAACGACCATTTGTCACGCATACCAGTACTATCCCACAAACACCTATTTAACTGCATAGTCTTACTCCAGTCAGGCTTGAGTGCTCCCCCACTCAAGCTCATGATATATCTCCACATATTGTTATGCCTCTCAAGTACCTCAGCTTACACGCATCCACCTCAAACAGACACTACATTTGTTTTCTCCACCATTGGGGTCTTATTTTTATATCTCGTACTGACCCTTGATTAAATGCATATCGGGTCGGATTCAGATATACTTAACTAGTTCTCTTAATAATCAAATTCAAATTCTGATATTGGTGCATCGACCCGATTAAGATCCGAATCCAAATAGACTTACATGCACAGCCTAGTTTTTTTATGAATGGTAAGGATAAATAAGTAATTTTCTTAATCACACATATAATGCATGGTACAATTGTCTTGACAGTCTCCCGACTCTTTATTCTCACAACGCCCACAGTTTCCTCTCTTCTCACAGTGCCACAATCGGAGTTTGGTCCTTCTGGAGGCTTATATCAAACGCCACAATTGTTCTCTTCTCGGTGATTTGCTGGAGGTCAAATCCCTCAGCGTGCTCTTTTGGGTGTTGCTTTTGCCAACGACAATGTTTCCTTATGCTTTGATCACTATCATAATTACTTCTCTCTTTTTTGAAGCCTGAATTAACAAAGTTTTTAATTTCTTTCCCCTTTAGTGGATTTGCATCTAAGGAAGTTCTTTTAGGTTTTCTGCATTTTTCATATAAAATCAAATAAGATAATTTTGCTTCATGAATCTTTAACTAGCTTCAAATTAAAAAAAAATAAAAATAATTAAAAGGACGATGAGTTACTTGATGTCGAAAGATAATTAGATAATTTTGCATTTTTTTTCCATTGGATATCGTTTTGGGGGTTTGTATTTGTATTATTTGTTTTTCTTTTATTTATTTTTATTCTATGATATTGTGACATATGAAGATTTTATAAGTTGCAGTTATGTGTCTCTTAAATATTTGATGGTATTAGAAGTGGTAATGCAAATAATGACCTATCTATACCCCACCTAAGGACGTATTATAGTCTTTAATTCAATATGAAATATTAGTATACAAAGTGAACATCTTAATGACCTGATACATAATTAAAATACAATATTAGACTTGCCTATACATACATTTGATAAATATACTTATTATAAAGAATGCATGCTTATTGTGTGATTATGATGATCTGTGTGCATATGGGAATGAATTGAATGTGATGATGTGATGGGTACTTTGATAAGATACCTTGTGAATACTTTATTGGAATGTGAAGCACAGTGAATCTTCACCATATGCCTAGTACTTATCAAAGCTCGATATGAATATATGAATGTGTTCCTACTTACGATTACTTATATGCATTACAATAATTAGCTAGTGAGAATGTGTCTCATAAAGATGCTTGATGAATATATGTGTGTGATCATTATATTATCTTTATCATGTTGAGTGACTTGCATTGGTAAATAGCATAAATGAATGAGCTGCATTGTTACTACCCAGCCGGGATGGCTTTGTTCCTTAAGGGACACACATGTGTGTGTGGCCAGATCAGTACTGCTATATATTGTGATCTATGAATGATTGGGAGGAGATGTTGTCAATGATGAACTGTTTATATTGTTTTCGCCCAAGGTGAGAGAGAGCTTGGTATGGGTATGATTCAAGAGACTTGTAATAAGATGATAGGTGAGGGTGTGTGATCCCAATAGCCGAATCATATGAGTGGATTCTATTGGTAGGTCGAGTTTTTTTATGTTCCACAAGGGTTAATCTAGATGATTCCCTAGGATGAGTCATCTAAATCAAAAATAAGTGTGGGGATTGTGCCCACTGAGTCGAAGCCCCCAGAAACTGCGATGGACACACAGAATAACCTCATATTTATGGTCGTGTATGCGAGGGATAGTTCATGATGACATCTCAAATAGAGTGGGGTTGGATTTAGTGTGGACATATATTATTTGAATGCTAAACAGCATGCATCTGCACTTCATATTCTTATGCATGTTATTGTATGATTTGTCTTGTGTATGATGCACATTGACTTGCATGTTATCGTAAGCTAAACATTTAATCAGACCTCACAATCGGGATCTAAACATGCATCTTGCCCTCCATCATATGAACTCCAATGCTATCCCATACCAACACTGGCATCCGCATACAGATCCCCAAACTGTACTTGATGTTTCCTTGTTTCATCCATAGCAATATAATTGTCTGTCCCTGACTTCGTCTTGGCATTAGTCTTCACCTTGTAAGCAACTTCACGGGACATGCCAACACCCAATGCAAACTAGTACCTCGAGCTGAACAACTAACATAGCTGCTGAATGACCATCTGTCACGCACACTAATGCTGTCCCATGGAGACTTGGTTAACTGCATAGTCTTACTCTAATCGGACTTGAGTGCTCCCCCACTCAAACTCATGATATATCTTCACATATTGTTATTGTAGTGACCCCAACCCAACTGGATTAATTATAGATTAAATTATTAATTTACTAATTATACCTTGGAAATTTAATGAAAGATCCTAGGTCGTTTTGGGCTAAATAACAATTAAGAGAGACTAAGGGACAATTATTTAATTAATTAAGAATTAATATTTGGGCTGGATTTCAAATCCATATGGGCCAAAACAGAAGTTGGCGAATTTGGCCCAAAACCCAATGAGAGTCCAATAGGATTTGGATAGATAATTACATAATTAAACAAGGGTAATTAAGGAAGTAATCAAACATAACTAATTCTCTCTACAGTTTAAAATTCAAATTAAGATATTCAAATTCAAACAAAGCAATAGTGATAAAGTTTTAGTGGGCTAAGTAAGTGGGAGAGGGGCGAGAGAGTGTGTCTCTAGCCTTTGACGTCCAAATAGAGGAGGAAGAAATTCTGGTTTTTGGTTATGCAAAAGAAGAAGATGAGGAGGCCATATGGGAAAAAAGAGAAAACTGGGTGAGGGAGAAAGAGGAAAAAATATTGTAGGAAGAAGAAGGCCATGGAAAATGAGAGAAATATGAGAAAAGAGAGAGAGAGAGAGAGAGAGAGAGAGAGAGAGAGAGAGAGAGGAGAAAAAGAGAAAAGAGAAGAGGGCTAAAGCAGAAAGGAAAATAATCAACAACCTTTGGAATAAACCTAGGAAGAACAAGAAAAAGGAAGAGAATGAAGAGGAAGAGGAAGTCGGATATGATGATTACGAAGAAATCGATGATGATGATGATGATTGGCTATAGGAAATAGACAAAGGGAAAAGAACACGGATGAGACAACACTTGAAGAGACGGGAAAAGTTGGAAGAGGGAAGGGATTACTATTGAACTAGAAGAGGTAGGGACTTCCTGCATTTCTACGGTATTTATATGTATGGATGATTCCAATGCCATAGTTACAAGGTTGATGAATGATCTTGTGTGAAGCATGCTTAGACTAGAGATCTAGTAAAACTAAAATGAATGCCATGTTATTTGTGTGACAATAAACATGCTAGATCTAAATTTTTGTAATGTTGGTGTTTCTTGTGTTCCTATGGATTATGTGTTAATTCTTAGAATTAATGTGATTTTCACTTGTTTAGATCTATGGAATTGAGTAGTTATTATATGTTTGATGTTTAGATCACTTGGATAATTTTTTTAGAGATTTAATTATAATTATTAAAACCCTATAAATTAAGTATCTTTGATGTAGGTACGAAACCCTAGGTGAAAACATAAAATTCTGTTGAATTTATACGTTCAGCAGGAGTGTCGGTGTAGCTACCGAACACCTGCCGAAAACACAAAAAGGATAGGTTCTCTGGACTGTCTACCGAGGCTCGGTAGTTGTCCTATCGAGAACTTTGGTAGGACCGTCAGCAGCTACCGAAGTATTGTTGAGACCCAAATAAGGTCAAATTTCAGGGATATGATCCCTATTGAGTTGTACATGTGCCTGTATAGTTGGTTTGTGTGCAAAAGATCTAGATTTTGGTCGAATTAGGAAAAGTGTAAGAGAAGGTTTATGATTATTGAACTAATCCGAATTGAATAAGAAGTGATATTAAATTAAAGGTTCATAATATGATCACAGTACCTCAAAATGGGATTGTTATGATTAGAAATTGTCACTTAGGACTTGATTGGCTGAATGGTGCCTTTGGCATCTAAGGTTGATTTATGTTGACTTATGTTTGGCTTGTGTTGATTTGATGAAATCTTGTGTGTTGATTGAAGATATAGTGAGTATTCATGTTTGTGAAAGTTGTCTGTGATTGATGATTATGACTTGAATTGTAATCTAGATGGACGTACTTCACCATGGGTGAAAGTCCCCAAAAGGAAGGTTACTAGAATAAGGTGTTTCCAGCCGTGGGTGAAAGCCCCATAAAATGTGAAGGTTACTGATTACAGGTATGTTTTCACCGTGGGTGAAAGTCTCAAAAGGAATGGCCAGAACAAGTTTATTCCACCGTGAATGCTCTAGAGGAATGCGAATGGTGGCTTTCTATCGTGGGTGCAAGTCCCTAAAGGAGTAGGTTATTAGCATAAGGTGTTTCTAGCCGTGGGTGCAAGCCCTTAAAATGTGATAGACACAACAAGTGTGTTCTTCCGTGGGTGCAAGTCCCTAAAAGAACGGGTTACTGACATGTGTGTTCTTCCGTGTGTGCAAGTCCGTAAAAGAACGGGTTGCATGATTATGAATTGGATTGAGCATATAATTGGGCTAGGCCTGGTCATACCTGCATTGCACTTCATCTCATCTCATAAATGCATCATATACTTGCATTGCATTGCACGTGATGAGTGATTGATTGAAATGCATTATCATTAATAACTTGCGTGCATAGATTGTGATTGGTTACGGGTGTACTTCCACCGTGGGTGAAAATCCCTAAAGGAATGTGGATTGGATATTGATTGGATACAGGTATGCTTTCACCGTGGGTGGAAGTCCCTAAAAGAATATTATGTGAATGTTGTTACTTGATTACGGGTGTAGTCCACCATGGGTGAAAGTCCTTGCAAGAACGATGACTGTGACATGGTGGAACCCTGTGATGTTTGTTTGTACACATAGTGAGACTGTGTATACTGTATATGATATTATGATGCGGTTACTTGGTCTTGACATAGTAGAACCATGTGATGTTTGTTTGTACACATAGTGGGACTATGAGTACTATGTATGATGTTCGACGTGGTTATTTGATCTTGACATGGTAGAACCATGTGATGTTTGTTTGTACACACAGTGAGACTATGTGTAATATATATATATATATATATATGATATTATGATATGGTTAATTGGTCATAGCATGGTGGAACCATGTAGTGATTATTATGTGTGTTGGCTGTAACATGGTGGAATCATGTGGATATTGTTATGGAACATAGTATGACTATGTGTTTACTATAATCCTTGTTTTGTGTCACATGGTAAAACCATGTGAGTACTTGTATATATGTTATTATAAACATGGTAGATACATGTAGAATATGATTGAATATGATAGGATCATGTAGATTGTATTAACATGGTGGAACTATGAGAATGGTGAATCATTGACTTGTAATGTGATCTTGCTTGGTATCCATGTGAATTATGAATTGATATGATGTTGGTAATGTGTATACTAATATGTGAGATATTGTATGAGAATATGATTAATATACATTTTACTGTGCTATTACATGATGAATGAAATGCATGAATTAACTGTGTTGTTACGCATGCATAAACATAGATATTGTAGTCTCGTTGGATTTCTCTACTATGCTTCGGCTGATCCTTATTTTTACAGGTGATCGGATCATCTGACCAGGCTGGCTACTGAAGGAAATATTAGATTGAGATGTTTTTATTTTAAAGACTACTGAATTATTTTACTTGTTTTATTATTTTGGTTTGAACCCTGGAGGACAAAAATTGTAATAACGTTTAGGATTACTATATTGTGGGTTGTAGCTCAATATACTTTAATTGGGCTATGGTTTGGTTTTAATTATTTAAGACTTCCGCTAGAATTTTATTATCGAGACTCTGGTTGAACCAGGTAAGAGTTGATCGTGTGGCTGTTTATCCGTATTCATGTGATGGATCTGAATGTTGTTTCCTTAGAATCCTTGAGATCCTATATCTCGGATTTGGGGCGCGACAATTATGCATCTCAAGTACCTCAACGTACACGCATCTACCTCAAACAAACACTACATATGTTTTCTTTTATTTGTTTTCCCCACCGTTGGGGTTTCTCTTTTGTATTTCGTGCTGACCCCTGATTAAATGTATATCGGGTCAGATTCGGATATGATTAACTAGTTCTCTTAAAAATCGGATTCGAATTTAGATATTGGTGCATCGACCCGATTAAGATCCGAATCCAAATAGATTCACATGCATAGTTGAGTTTTTTTTTTTTTTTTTTAAATGGTAAGGATAAATAAGTAATTTTTGTAAGCACGCATATAACGCACGGAACAATTGTCTTGACAGTCTCTCTTCTCACAACGCCCACAGTCTCCTCTCTTTTCACAGCGCCACAATCGGAGTTTGGTCCTTCCGGAGGCTTACATCAGAATGCCACAATCATTCTCTTCTCGGTGACTAGTTGGAGGCCAAATCCCTTAGCATGCTCTTTTGGGTGTTGCTTTTGCAACCGACAAGGTTTTTTCCTTCTTTGCTCACTATCATAATTTTCTCTTTTATGAAGCCTGAATGAACGAAGTTTTTAATTTCCTCCCCTTTTGTGGATTTGCGTCCAAGTAAGTTCTTTTAGGTTTTCTGCATTTTTCATATAAAATTAAATTGGATAATTTTGCTTCATGAATCTTTAACTAGCTACGAATTAAAAAAAATAAAAAAATTAATTAGAAGGAAGATGAGTTAGTTGACGTTGAAAATAATTAGATAAATTTGTATTTTTTTTCCATTGAATATCGTTTTGGGGGTTTGTATTTGTATTATTTGTTTTTCTTTTATTTATTTTTTATTCTATGACGTTGTGACTTTTGAAAGCCTAAAGGGTGGATCTTATTTGGTCTTTCATTTATTTAAAAAAAAACTATATTTATTAAATATTTTTAAAAAATTTAATAGGTTAAATATGGCCACATATCACCCTAATTTTACATTAAAATTTAAAAAATTTATTTAATTAGTTAATTAAAAAATAAATGGGTTAGGCAGGTTTGACTCCTTTATTAGCGGGTTGGGTTTGGTTCCATGATTTTCCAACCTGTCCTCATTGGTTTGATCTAAATCGAAAATCGAGTGAACCGAACCAAAAAAGTCATTTTTTTTTTCATTTTGGTTTGGTTACGGTTTCGATTTACGGTTAAGGCTTTGATTAAACCGAGCCTAACCAAAAAACCGTTATATTTGTCTGTGTTATGTATGTGTGTGCATATATATATATATATATTACATAAAATGGCATTAATGTTTTCAAACCGAACTAAAAAAAACTGAATTTTTGGTTCGGATTTCGGTTGTGTTCACTGTAGTTCGGTTTGGTTTTCTGTTTTATATAACGAGTTATAACGGTTTTTATTTTGGTTCAATTTAGTGTATGGTTTAACTCAATGAAATTTGGTTTGGTTTTGGTTTGACCACTAAGCCGAACCGACCGAATCACAACCCTACTAAACGAATCTAATCCACTAAAGCTCAAACCCGTTTACGATCCGACCCATTGTCAGCTATAACCATATACCCTATCAAACTTTTCACATGATAGAGGGGTAAATTACTCATTTACTTTTATGGTAGAGAAAGTACAAGGTAGAGCTAGCTAGGCCTATATTGCTAAGGCTGAAGGTTGGGCTGGGCCAGGCTTCGACAAACGTAAAACCTGTTATGCTTGTGCGCAAGCCATGCCAGAGCCCGGTTAGTTTTGTGGTTGAACCCAACCTGGTTCGGTTAGGTTTGTGGTTGAACCGATCATTCCAGTGCATCCAAATATAATTACGAAGTTGCTTTCTTTGTCATCGTATAGTCATAGACGATGCATATCTATTTTATCAACCAAAAAAAACAAAAGAAAAAAAGACGAAGCGTATCTGATACGATATGTTACAACAATCAATGACCGAAACGAAACGAAGCATACCCGATACGATATTTTCATATTGGCACAACTAAGGAGGCTTATGGTGCTCTCTCTCTCTTTCTCTCTGATGCGATCACACAGCAGAAAAGCTAAAAGTTTGTCATTTCCTTTCTTTTTTTTCTTTCGCTTGAATCTCGAATAAAGCTAAGAGAAATCAATCCATACCTTTCAGGCTTCCTTTTACTGCTTTCACTGTTGAATAGAATCAAAGGAAAGAAGCTCAGAAACACCAAAAAAGCTCCTTTTCAGTGTTTGAAGCGGGGGAGAATTTTTAGGGTTTTCAGCTGAAAGAAAGAGGAGGTAGCATTAATGGCAGTGAGGGTTTCGAGGAATTTTCTCAAGGAGGTCCTATACAGGAAGCTGAAATTCGATGTTCTTGGAGGTTCCAGATATTCGAGTTCTGTTGCGGAAACTGCTCGAAAAGTCCCACAATCTTCGAAGAAAGTAAGAACTTCTTCCATTCTTCCTCAGTTTCTTTCTCTATACATAATATATATATATATATATATATATATATATA
>JAUPMG010080629.1:0-12862 GCA_031762675.1 Pachysandra terminalis | reverse complement strand
CAATCACTTATGTATTTTATGTTAAGATTAAACCATTAAAATCAACTAAGAACCAAGTGTTATTAATTATCTGCTATAATTGAATGAATTTCTAGGAGTCTTAGATGAATTACCATGAAAGCTCCCAAGACCCAAAACCACTTCCACTGCACCGGTTAGCCTGCCAGCTGCAGACAAACCCAACCTGGGCAGGGCAGGCCACTGCCTAGTCTGCCGGATAGCATCCGGGATGCCGGTTGACCCTGTCGGCTGCCCTGATCAAACCAGGCCTATTAGCCAGCCCAACCAGCGTGCCGGAAAACTACTAGGACCCTGCCGGTTGAGCCAAGCCAATCATTAACCTGTGGGATGACCCCACTGACATGCCAGAATCCTGCCGGTGGAGCATTCCCTTCACTATTGCCTATTTTACATGCCCTACATCCTGCTGGATTGAATCACCCTTTCAAACACATTGAGTTTACCTTCACGATATTGATTGTACTCCTTCTAATTGACAATTTAACCATTCCTTCACTTTGTTGAGTCATCCCCTCTCTTCACTAAACCTTTTTACTTATTAATCCAACTCTCCATTGACTGTCCTAAACCTTTCAACTTATAAATTTACTCATTCCGTTATTCTACTTATTAAACTTCCTGTCACCATGATTATAGGATTAGTCACTGAAATCACCTTTGACCTAACCTACGTATATGATTCCCATAAAATAATATGAACCTCTTAACCCTCTAAATAATATAAATTACCCTAAAGACTTAATGATGTTAATTGAGTATTTGCTATTATGAGAATGAATTCTTAAACTATTATATGCATTAATTATATGATCTTAGCTTTGTTGGATGATGAAAAACCTTGTTATGAGAACACCTGAAATTCATAAAACTTAGCATATTAAACTATATTATGTATAATTCCATCATCATTTAACTTGTGCTTTAGACCATATATTTTACATATATTATGTGATTATTATTAACTTAGTATCATGAGATTGTGCTCATGTCCTTGCTCTTTGAATATATGTGATGTGTTACTATTGTGCTTGAATTGCATTAATAAACGAACCTGAATTAATGTGTTGCATATGAAATCCCGGTTGAGAAGGCTCTCTTTATATTTGACCAATAGCCAATTATTATGTATACTGCGTGAGACTCAAGGTAAGTTATACATATTTTTCAGTCCATTAGGAGACTATTGTTATTCGCCCAAGGTGAGAGGTATGGGACTCAATATACTTGTGGTAAGATGAAAGGATTTGGAATATGCCTTATATGGGAGTTCCAAATCTGAATCATAAGAGTGAACCTTTTGGTATTCGGATTATTCACTTTTTTACTGAGGTTAGTCTTAATTATGTGACACCTTGGATTTTTGCGTTGCCCTACCGAAAATAAGCGGGGGAATTGTGCCCTCTTGGTCGAAACCCCTTAAAACTATGATGCGTCACATAGAATATCTTACATTGAGAGTGGCCGTGTATGTTGGGGAATGGTTCGAGAAGACATTCTTACTCAATGTAATTGATTGGTTAGTGTGGGGATTTGAGCCATTCGAATAACGAACTTCATGCATATTGCATTATCATGTGTTTGTTGACATTATTGATGTTATCTGGTGCATGTTGCACGAGATATTATTATCATGCAGATTTAGGCATATAGCATGATAAAAAAGCCATGTGATATCCTTAGGATACAAACTAAGGTGAGATTTGGTGAGAGAACATGTTGCTGTTTATTTGTCATTATTGTCATCATTCATTATTCAGATTTCATTATCATATTATATCCTTCAAATCATTATTATATATATATATATATTATATTTTGTAGTAGCATTGGGTGTTGAGAAAATACCTTGTTTTAAAGGTCTACTCACACGGGCTTTGGCTTACGGATATTATGTTGTTGTTTTTCAGGTTATTAACGGTAGATAGATCACCAAGAGAGCTCTGGGAATGGGAATCTAGAGATAGAATTTTAGAAGATAATTAATATAGATTAGTTAGTTTAATTTCCAGAATTTGTATTACTAAAGGAACATTGTAATTATTACTTTATATTTTATTACAACTGTGTATTGTACTTCCACTTATGTTCTCATATTGCTTGCCACTCCAATAGCAATATGGGGTGAGAATTGCAATCCGACCCGATTATGGATCAAAGGATCTAAACTGGTTTGGGTCGTGATAAAACAGCTCAAAAAAATCATTATATAAGGTTCAGCTAGGGCTATGGCCCGACGTTCGGCTAAGGCTACGACCCGACGTTCGGCTAGGGCTACGGCCCGACGTTCGGCAGGCCTAACGGGTCGCCGAACAGGTCGCCAATGCCAACCAGAGGTCAAAAAATAAAAATTTTAAAATGCACATTTTTCTCATAATTTTAGAAGCTAATTCATCACATTAAATCACTCCAAACATGAAAATTTTAAAGACGTTAAATCGGATGTGTATCCTGGCTCGGGACTGATATGAATAGTACCTGACCAGACTTGGATCCAAAACAACCAAACAAGTACATAAAAATATTAATACATTAGTAATTGGTGAGATATAAATTAATTATAATTTATTAATCTTCTTATTTAGATATAAAAGTCCAACTTCTGTAAATTTATCAAATTTCTCAGCCTAATCATTTGCAACTACATTGGCTTTAAAATTTGAAAATTTTCCAGCATTGGTGTTCTAGGTAATTTTAAATTATTTCAATCAGAAATCATAAGTCTCAGAACCTCACATCCTAGAGAACATGAAAATCAATACTTAGCATGGACTTCGACCTAGTAGCCGCTACTTTAGAACTCCCAGGAATAGTAGGCTAGTTATTCCTGATTGCCCATCCGGAGTACTGGCTAGGGTGCACAACCAACAATCATAAGTACCTCACCAACTCACGTCCTACTCATACTTAATCTCATTGTCCCTTACACAACCGAACTGAAAAATAACCTATAAGGTTCTGAATTGAAATCCTATACAAGTCCAAAACCAGTTACTTACGTCTTAGAAGAACTTAGGCTCTGATACCAATTTTTTCATGAACTAAACCAAAAATTCCCAATTTTTGAGATTCCTGATTTCTTCGTAACTTTCACCCCGTATTTCAACAGGTGTGGATAACAATAGTCAAAACATATGCAGAATGCTAAAAGCAATTCTAGTAAGATATAACTATTACCACCAAAACTAAAATAAATGAAATCTAAGTAAGAAAAGTCTACACCTAGAATAATACAATAATTCTACCAGAGTACATTACCCAATCCAGTCTCTCTCTCCGAATCTAGGCTCTTAAACCAAAAATATAAACAACGCACAGATGCTGGAAGCCAGAATGAGCAAAACCTTCGAAGAAGTGTATTCACTCATGTTCCAACATTATGAGAAAAAGTGCGATAAGTGTACAATGTGTACTAAGCAGTATATGCGCCAGTGGTGAACTGTGTGATGATTTAACTATAAATTCATACAGTCTGAAGTTCTCTCCCATTCTCACTAAGTATATCTCAATAGTCAATTTCTCTATAACTAAAAGCCTAGGTCTATATGCGAATTAGGCCATTTGTTTAATACATAACACACTCACACTAATATGAACAAAGACATGCAAACGCAAATGAAATGCAAACGCTGTATGGAAAGTGAAATATAGTAAGTTCCCACGTGATCCCAATCTTTATCCGGGATGTCACAGCAACCTGAATTCGCCCCAGGATGTTCCAGCAACCTGAAATCATCCCCAGTATGAACGGACTAAGGGATAGGATTATTCTATGTGTACATCATAGTTCTAAGGGCTTTCAACCTAGGAGGCACAATCCCCCTACTTATTTTTTATCACGGGCCCTCGGCCAAAGCTCACACCCAGGTGTTTATCCCTTTAGGGAACCTTACATATTCAAAATCCAATAGATAGTATAACATGGTCTCATTGTCTCTGAAGCTTACACCAACATGCGAATCCTTGGGATAGTTCACCATCTTCCAAGCTTACATCAACGTGTGGATCCTTGGGTAACCGTCATTCCTCAAGATTGTAGAGGTCTACCCAATGTGGGTTCACTCTCAGCTTGGGTACGATAACAGGGGTCCTCTCGTAGGACAATAATAGCCGTCAAGTGAGTTAGCTCATGTGTTAGTCTAAACCCAAGGGTATCATATGGGGTATTTGAGTAGGTTGTCGCAGCCGGAAGGTCCATATACAATATCCATATTCAAATCCATTTATTAATGCATCATACAATGTTTCACAGACATATATTCAAATCATCAAACATGTGGGCACATTCCCATAATCTAATCTACCAAGTACTTCAATATGCATATGTAACTAATAAATCCACATTTATAGTATAATAAGGAAAACAGGGAAGTTATATTCTCATAGGAAAATGAGGTAAGTACAGTTGGGCACACAGGGACCAAACTCTACATCAATCACATTAGAATATTTAAACATAATCCATTCATCATAAACATGTCTTTGAGGCACCAGGATGCCTTGACCACCCAAAGGATCTATGCAAGAAGTACCTCAATAATATCTCTCTCAACACAAATGATGGTTATCACTTCACCACTACTACCATTAGCATTCAAACATATGTAATATGATGGTCAAGAGCTAATACAACTGTTTTGGTGCCATACACACTTTTTTTCCCAAAATCTCCTATTGCTCGACCTAGTCTAGAAAATCTAACTTCCTATTATGGTGAGTCTTTTGGTCCTAGAAAAAGGCCAAACACGTGAGAACAGTCATGATACAGGTGCCCCCATTTGAATCACTCAAATTGGACCAAGGGAATTGTTCAGTGGGGTGCTCGATGGGCCACGATGTGCAAAAGTGTGCCAAATAACTTGGCACCTCAGGGTTTGGTTCAAACAAGTTTCCATAAAGCAAAAGTGAACTCAGTTTTATCTACCAATTTGGTTCGACGACCTCTTAGGCTTGCCAAATGGACTTTGGCGACCTCTTAGACTCGGCTAGGTTGTCTTCGGCGACAATTCCAGAGACCCCACATAAGCTCTGAGATTCGGAGGACTGTTCAGAGTGCCGAACGGATCACCGAAGCTCGGGAAAGGTCCAACTGGTCTGAAATTTCACGGGAGGGTCGCTCTCGCTCCCAAGAAGGTTCGATTATGGTTTATTTTTAATTTAAATTGGTCTAAAGTGGGGATTTGGGTTTTCTCTCTATTTTCCCAACTTAGGGTTTTGCTTTCCCACATATCAGGTCAAATCTAGAGGTTAGGTTTTAAGGTCACCAACTACAGCATGAAATCTAGGTAGAAATCCCAAGGAGAAGGTGGGCACTAAAAAATTGACCCTTCTCCTAATTCACAATGCAAGAACACAACCAAACACAATTTCAAAGAGAGGATACTCAACTTAGGGCATTGCTAGAATTGCATTGGGGTTGATCCGTCGTGTGTCCGCAATCTCCAATGGTATTCCATATGCTCCAAGGCTCCGAGAGAAGAGATGAGAGGAAGAAGAAGAGAATGACCTAAGGTTCCTATTTATAGGCTTATAGGTTAAGTTTGTAATAGATTCAGTAGTAGGGGCAAAACGTGTTTTCTGATCCTATATTTTTCAACTAGACACCTAAGCAACTTCTGCTAAAGGGCTTTCACTGGTGGGTCTGAGGTG
This sequence comes from Pachysandra terminalis, assembly GCA_031762675.1. NCBI lineage: Eukaryota > Viridiplantae > Streptophyta > Magnoliopsida > Buxales > Buxaceae > Pachysandra > Pachysandra terminalis. Next base: position 7,195 of record JAUPMG010080629.1, on the reverse strand, counting down.
GATCTCTAGAGTTGTCAAATATGATTTATTATCTTGTCTTATTTTATCCTAAATTAATCTCTAAGGTCTCTGCTAACCAATCAGGCTGGCTACCTAAAATAATTTAATTTTCCTAATTAGTCTTAAGGTTTAAGGATGATCCTAACGTGTTTTAACTTTTGGTGGTTAAGGACTAGGTGAGCACTAATCTCAACTATTAGTGAGTTTGTTTTCTAAATTTAAATTAAACCTGAGTTCTAATCTTAATTAGCTAGGATGATTATTCGGGTTCTTACATAATGATATGTCTTATTCGTAAGCTAGTTCTTGAGTCAAATACCATGAATAAAGGGAGTAGTATCAACTTAAGTTACTTGTGATGTATGAATGATAGGATTATGTGAATGTGATTTAGTTTAACTTCCAATAATGTGTGAATGTGATTATGCACTAGTATAACGATAGCCTTATGATAATACATCTATATGGTTATGAATAGGGATGAATTTTCATTATATATTCACATATTTACATATACATAAAACTAATAAATGAAGTGTGTGGCATACCCTATGAGGTATGATAGTTGTAGTATTATATCATGACAATGTGCCTTATATGGTTGCCCGATGAACCATATGTCTGTGAACACGATATAATATATTGGTGTGACTTGCATTAGTAATGGAAATCAATTGTATTGTGACTACCTAGCCTAGAGGGATGTGTTGTGTTGAGTTGGAGCACTTGAGTATGCAAATTGTGGAAGGTACTGATAAATACCATGTATTGTGATAGGTGAGGGAATAGATCTTCAATAGGCCATGAATTGATAGCAGACTGTCAGAGTCTGAATTTGAATGACCTACTGTTGGAAATATGTACTTGTATGTTCATGGAGTTCATCTTGCGGAGATGGCTTGGATGTGTTCTACTGAAAAAAAATAGAAAATGGGGAATTGTACCTTGTGAATTCAAAGTCCTTAAAACTATGATGTACACATAGAATACCTTCAGCTCAATTGATCTGTGATGGTCCACGTATTCATGAAGACACTGTGGGGGCTGATTGGTGGGTCATGCATGGTATACACTGTATGAGTACTAAATAGCATGCATATCATTGTCTTATGTATGAATTGTTTGATTGTATTGTGTGTGAGGCACTTGACTTGCATGTTATCATTGGGCATCTTGTATCATATAGTTGATCAGTTGAGAGGACTTGCACGCATTATAACTGACCCTGTGATTTTGGGAGAGAACTGCATTGTGTGGCTTGTATTTATGTATTGAATATATGTTTGGATATTTTCCAGTATTTATTCAATTATTCTATACTCTTTACTTATTTTCATGCAACATGTGTTTATGAGTAAATACCCTAGTTTTGAGCTTTAGCTCACATCCCTTTTTTAACATTTTCAGGTCCTAGATGATCGCTCAGAGAGTTTAGCTAGTGGGGTGTAGTTGGGTAGAAGTATCATCGTTCTTTCATATTTTTAGTTGAACTCATGTGACTTAATTAGTCTCTTTATTAATGTTTATTATTATTTATTAGAAATAGTAATGTGTATTACTTATGTTCTTAATTGCTGAGCCACCTCTAAGGATAGAGGTGAGAGTCACATGGAAATTTCTAAGGATATCTAATGGCATTCCCTAGATTGGGATGTGACAAAGTGGTATTAGGGCCTAAGTTCTAATAAATCTTAATAAGTGGTTAGGAAATCATTAAATAGTACTTTGGTATAAGTAATAATAACTTGATATGGTATTCAATTAATGGAAGGGTAAGGGAAATAGATATGGAGGATGTGAGAGTAAGGTACGATGATTGTTGTTGTGTGCGTCCCTTTATGTGTCCTCTGGATAGACAATTAGGAATAGGGTTAACACTATTTTTGAAAGTCAAAAGGTTGAACCTTAAGGATGTGGTGTATGGTGAGTATACTTGATTGGAATATCTCACTGAAACATGATGATTAAAGGCTTGCAAGATGCAGATTGAGAAAACTAATATATGTATTTATAATCCTATCACTGATTCCCTTTTTGAAATTTTGGACCAAAGTAGTTGCAAAAACATTGAATCTGAAATTTCTTAAAGAGAAAAGGTTGCTAAGGTATTTACATGCTAATGAAAGATAAAAGACATAAATACAATATAAATTGCATGTCTATTATTTGCATACATTATTTATATAATTAAAGTGATTATTTCTTTAAGTTTCAATTTATTGGACGAAGGTCTGGTAGACCTAAAATTTGTTCTAATCAGGGTTGGCCCAAAGGTCTATTAGGAGCGCTTAAGGCACTCAATAATAATCTTGTGGTAAATACATTTGATTGGGTGTGGAATGGTGTGATGTGTGTATGATCCAATTTTAAACTATGAGTTCAATAGTAGAACCTACGATTGAGTTATAAATTTTTATCTAGGTTGATTTCTGCAGTAAGGAATGAGTGTGTGACTGACATGTCATGCTTAATGATGTTTCCCTTGAATGTGTTCTCTTATGTTTTCTTGATCCTTATCACCGCCTTCTATTATCAGAATGGTTGGAGGTGGAAGTTTTGCCCTGAATGGAGGTAGTACGTAAGGAGGGGAAGGAAACCGGAATCTCCAGCTAGACAAAACCATCCGAGCACCGGTTGTCTTGCCCATTGGTCTACCTAACCGACTTGTGGATAAATTCATGAAGTTGGAACCTACTATCTTTAAGGGTGCTATTAATCCAATCGATGCACAAGAATGGCTTGACCAAATGGACAAGATCTTTGATATTTTGGAATGCGGAGAGAAAGATAAGATGAACCTTGCTGTGTTTATGTTGAAGAAAGAAGATCGAATATGGTGAAAGATGACTACGAAAGGAGAAGGAGATGGATAAGTGTCATGAAATAAATTTAAGGTTAATTCCTTAAGAAGTATTAACCTAAATGTGAAATTTGCTAGAAGAAATTGGATCTCATCAAGTGGGAACAAGGTTCTATTTCGGTAGTAGAATATAAAGCCAAATTCCCTGAATTGTTATAGTTCGTACCGCATGTAGTGAGCAATGAAGAAGAAAAGCTATTCGATTTCGAGAAAAGGATTGAGAACAAGTATCAAAAGCAGACGAGTGGCACGCCAGTTCACCCATTTCCCTAAAGTTTTAAATAGTGCTTTAAGGGTAGATAAAATTAGGGTGTAAGGAGAGAGAAGAAAGAAAGGCGTAATCAAAGGAAGCAGTTGCAAGTGAGAATTCATAATCATCCCAAGAAGCATGGAACTCAAGATAGATCGAGATGCTATAATTTTATGTAGAGAGGATACATGAGCACCACTACGATTTCAGATGCAACAAAACTGTCATCATCAACAATTATAAGTTCAAGATGATGCAGTGAACTAGGTAGAAGATGTGGATTAGGAGGAACTGGTGGAAAGTAATCTAGCTTACTTTATATTATAATATGAATACATTCAATTTAAAATCATCTCATCCCTTGATAATTTTATAGTTTGGGCAATTATGTCTCCTCTTTTAGTGTGATGAGAGAGGGTTGACAAAGGATATTTAGTTAGCAGTTCAGATTCTTTGAGAGAGAGTGCGAGGGTTGAAAGTAGTAATGGTAAGAGAGGTTATCATAGTGTTGGATCAACTAGTTGCATGCAACGTATTGTTCACCTAGTCAACCCTAGTTTCATCTTGATTCTTGGGGTTCCTTAAGATTTATAGTAAGGTTAAGAGGATTTGAGGTTAGTACAAATTTCAAGAAAGAAATTCATTTGAGGATAGATCGTAAGGTCTCGAAAATATCAAAATAGAAATTCCATTAATAGAAAGGGTGGGATGGTAATTTAATAGGGTTATAATATAAACAATAGACTCAACCACTTCTAACTTGATTAGGTTTAAAATCGCACTATGGTCCAGGTTGAGCCTAGTGCTCATTACCTAAACCCAAGCTAGTAGGGTCAGGTTCGATTGCACCTATTATTAGGGTTAAGCCTTACACTAGTTGTTTTATTAGTATAAGTACTTTGTAAACATTAAAAACCCATATAATTTTGTGATAATACTTAGGTGCTACTGCGAGGATATCAAAACCAGTCAAGTAGGTGATGAACGAACAAGCACGACGATTCTGTAGCATACCTTTGAGTTCCTCTTCAAACTCCTTGTCTATTTAGACCTCTACTCATGTCCTTGCATGATTAAGAGTTGAATAAATGTTTCCTTAATCTTCTCTACTCTATTCTATGGAAACCTATTTCTCATACCCAGAGAAAGTTGATAAATCCATTTGATCATGCAAGGTAGAACAGTAAACTAGGGTTATTATAGTAGAAGTGATGAATCAATTAGGAGGATGTGATAGAATAAGATTTAAACACAATGTGTAGAAGCCCCTAAACAAACTAGGAAGGAGTTAACTACCTTCGTTGATGCAAATTCTCACTTCGGCAGACCCATCGTTATGTCGAAGGGTCTACCGAAGCTACTAGATATCACAGAGGGTTCTCGGGTTAGTCTACCGAGAATCCCTCGGTATACCGAGACCCTTGCCGAGCATTTTTAGATCAAAAATTGGTCCTCGTATTAGGTTTCCAGGAAACCCTCGATATACCAAGGATCCATCGAAACCCAATATATGCAGATGCCTAGTGAGACTTCGACAAACCTCAGGGTATACCGAAGACCCTACATCAGGGAATATTAAATCATTTCCAGTCTAATTAGGTTCATAGGGACCCACACATAGAAAGGAGGTGACTCCCCAAACTTTTGATTTTCTAGGTATGCCGACACCCCTGCAAAAGGGTGTGCCGAGCATACTAGTCAGGCCATAGTGATTGTGGACATGGCCAATATAGTTATTAGTATCTACTAGAACAATATGGATGTATTTGAAAAAGCATTGAAAAATTAGGTATACCCACACCCCTACCTAGGTTTTTCTTAAGTCATGAGTTACCCTAAAGACACTTGTACAATGAGAGAGAGTTTTCCAATTATCTATGACTTGACTCAATTTCTATATTATGATATTTTTGTGATGAATTGTTACTTATAATGATATGTGTTACTCATAAGCTAATTCTTGAGTCAAATACCATGAATAATGGGTGTAGTATCAAATTAAGTTACTTACGGTTTATGAATGCTAGGATTTTGTGAATGTGATTGAGCTTAACTTCCAATAATGTGTGGATGTGATTAAGCACTAGAATAATGATGGCCTTATGATAATACATCTACCTGGTTATGAATAGGGATGAATGTTCATTATATATGCATATATTTAAATATACATACAACTAATATATAAAGTGTGTGGTATGCCCTGTGAGATATCATAATTTTAGTATTATATCATGAGAATGTGTCTCATATGAGTTCTGTAGGAATTATATGTATATGAGCATGATATACTATGTTGGTTTGACTTGCATTAATAATGGAAATCAATCGACCTGTGTCGCATTGTGAATACCTAGCCTAGAGGGTTGTGTTGTGTTGAGTTGGAGCACCTGAGTGTGTAGATTGTGGAAGGTACTGATATGTACCATGTGATTTGATAGGTGAGGTGTGATAGATCCCCAATAGACCATGAATTGATAGCAAACTATCCGATTCTGAATTAGAGTGATGCACTGTTGGTAATCTATACTTGTATGTTCATGGAGTTCATCATACATAGATGGCTTGGGTATGTTCTACTGATAAAAATAGAAAATGGGGACTTTTACCTCATGGTTTGAAATCCTTAAAACTGTAATGTACACGTAGAATATCTTCAGCTCAGTTTCCTTATGATGGTCCACGTGGTTTGTGAAGACACTGTGGGTACTAATTGGGGGGTTAGGCATGGCATACACTGTACAAGGACTAAATAGCATGCGTATCATTTTCTTGTGTATGGATTCTGTGATCGTCTTATGTGTGAGGCACTTGAATTGCATGTTATCAATGAGCATCCTACATCATGTAGTTGATTAGTTAAATGGACTTGCATGCATTGTGACTTGCCTTGTGAGTTTGAGAGAGAATTGCGTTATGTGTCATGTATTTATGCATTGAATGTATATTTAGATATTTTCCTATATTTATTTAGTTATTCTATACTATTTACTTATTTTCATGCAACATGCATTTATGAGTAAATACCCTGGTTTGGAAGGGCTTACTCATGCGAGCTTTAGCTCACATCCATTGTTTAACATTTTTAGGTCCTGGATGACGCTCAAAGAGTTCAGCTAATGGGGAACTGTTGGGTAGAAGTCTCATTGTTCTTTCATATTTTTTGTTGAACTCATATGATTTAGTAGTCTCTTTATTAATGTTTATTATTATTTAGTAGAACTACTAATGTGTATTGCCTGTGTTCTATATTGTTGAATCACCTCTAAGGATAGGGGTGAAAGTCACATGGACATTTCTAAGGATATCTAATGGCGTTCCCTAGATTGGGATAAGACAAGATGCCATGGAAGTAGTATGCCTACATGAACCCTAAGGCCTAGATATAGCTGTCTTGACACCGTTCATAGGCTTCATAGGAGTGCCAGCCGAGGATGAAGCTCATTTCTGTTATCACTTTGGCCGACTGTCTCTTTTGGGATGGGTAGCTTCTAGCACGACGTCATCTGTCTGAACAAAAAATATGGGAGGAGTCCATATTTAAATATGGACAGGATCAAAATAAGAAGCTAACCATGCACCTACCGTTGAGGTAAGTCCACCATGCCGATTATGAGAAACCCTCGACAAGAACGAAAAAGGACAAGAATATGTACTATCAGGCCTTGGTAAAAAGTCAAAGTAGCAGATCTGCGAGGATAGAGACGACGTCTCAAAGATCACCCTGACACATCCTGATGTACTCCATTTAAACTGCTGAATAAAGTGATGCGGGCATATAAGAGGCAAGGGACATGCTCCCATCATGATGATATACCGAGGGTAAAACCGTCGGTTTAATAATGAAAAAATACACTTGATCATTTGTGTTAAGATGGGCCGACATAGTAGTGGCCACATCACTCTCAACCATGAAAGTGCACGTAGAACGTCATAGAGGGGGAGGGGGGTGAATAGGTTTTAATGCCAAGATGTAGAATTATGGCCCAATTTAAAACCTAATATATTATTGTAGTGACCCAGAACTGTAATTAACAAAAATAATAGAATATGATATTTAGTTTGGTTAATTGGTTTAGATTAAT
>JAUPMG010080618.1:0-12862 GCA_031762675.1 Pachysandra terminalis | reverse complement strand
GTATGCCGACACCCCTGCTGAAGGATGTGCCGAGCTTACTGGTCAGGCCACAATGAATGTGGGCATGACCAATTTAGTTTTTAGCACCTATTGGGAGAACATTGAAGCGATTGACCAACCTTTGGAAAGTTAGGCATACCCACACCCAACCTAAGGTTTGCCTTAGCCATATAGTTAGCCTAAGGACACTTGTACAGAGGGAAGGGAGTTCCCCAATCATTCATAACATGACCCCAATTATTAACTTATGACTCGTTATACCATTCCTATGATGAACTATGACCTTACAATGATATGTGTTGCTTGTATGCTAATTCTTATAAGTTAAATACCATGAATGATAAGGATGATGTTATTTGAGTTACTTATGATGTTTGAATGTTATATTGTGTTGATGTGGTTGATATTAGCCTCTGATAATGCATGGATGTGATTAGTCACTAATGGGATGATGGTCTTGTGATCATACACCCATAGGTTCAGAAGTAGGGATGAATATTCACTATATATGTATATAATTTCTTATATCTATACTTAATACATATGTGTGAAGTATACCTTGTGAGGTATGATGATGATAGTATTAGATCATGGGATCATATGTATTTGAATCATGATACATTATGTTGGTGTGATTTGCATGAATAATGGGAACCGAAATTACCTGATTTGCATCGAGACTACCTCGCCGAGATGGCTATGTGAGGTTAAGTGCTTGAGAGTGTTGTATGAGTAAGTACCTGGAGTACTTATGGACATGATTATGAGATGTGTAGGTGAGAGGATAGATCCCCAACAGGCCTAGTTATGATATGTGAAAGATGGAGGAATGATCCCTGTACAGGGACTCCAAGAAAACATCAGGTGGACTTATGTTGGTTGGTCGTACGCTGGTGATGCTCCACTGGGGAGGTTCTGTGCTAATAGGTTGTGCTCCCCTGATTGGTCCCATGATAAAAGAAAATATAAGTTCGGGGATTGTGCCCGATGATTTGTGACCCCCTAAAACTATGTTACATACGTAGAATATTTTGTCATTCACCTTGTATTGGGAGTGGATCACAATGACACTCTTGGCAAACCAAGATTGGTCTAGAGTGGGCATACACCATACGAATACTCAATAGTATGCATATCATTTTCTTGTGTATGAACTTGTGTGATTGTTTTGTGTGTGAGGCACTTGTCTTACATGTTATCAATGAAGATCCTGATAACTCTGAGAGGAATTGCATGCATTGTGACTGCATGTTGTTTAAAAAAGAAGAAGATCTAAATCTAATGCATTGTTGAAAATGCAATCTTATAAATAATGAACAATATACCAACCTAACACATAATCTAACCTAATATTTGCCTATATAATGAATAAAAAAAGTAACATATCCTATGCACATAAAAATAATGAAAACTAAGAGAAGAATACGCTTCATTTAATAAAGTATAACATTACACAAGAATATTATAAGAAAATATTACATTTTCCTAGTCTAGAACTGACCTTGTTAACCTTTAACCCTTAGTGAAGGACTTCTAGGTTTTTCTGGAGCAGTCAAGAAAGATGGGAGTCATGTTTTCCTTAGAGATTCTTTAGGGATTCTATCAAGAATTTTCAATGTAGGGTTTAGGACATTTAGTGCCAAAAATGAAAGATTTTGGAATTTCTTTCGAGGCCTACGTCCTTTGAGTGCATGTCATCACTTTAGGGAGTTTAGAGCTCCAAAACCCTAGGGTTTCTAAGGTTGGTTGGCTATTAGACAGCCGAAAACCCTATAGAGGCCTTTTGGGCTTCTGTCATAGGTCCCCGCTCGAATAGTAAATAGGCTGGGTTTGGTTGGCGGCTTTTACACTATACATATTGTCACATCCCAAATCTAGAGTTCTCAATGGAGACCCTGAGAGATTCGAAATTGTGACTCTCACCCCATTCCACATGAGAGTGGTAGTCAATACATAAGCAAACGAATTGAATTCATTAAGATAATTACAAAATCTAGATAAAAATAATATCAAAAGTATTCAAATGCATAAACAACGGAAATTAAACTACACCAAGTTTCATGCTTCAATCAAAATCCTACTAACTATTGAAATAAAACTAAGTCTAAAATCAAATTAAAACAAAACAACCAATAAATCTTACTACAATGTCTAATAAAATCTGCAATCATTGTTCTCATTAAAACTAATATCTTCTTGATAGTCTTGTCCTCCATCTTGCTCCTTATTGTCCAGTTGCTCTCCATCTAAAGATCCTAAAATATGGTTGTTTGAAAGCGTAAGCTACACTTAGCTTGTAAGTAAACAAATCAAAACAATATTTAAAAATGAATTAGAGATAAATCCACAATCCATTGGTATTCTCAAGAAAAACAGAATATTGGTATATGCAATGAAAATAATGAAGTGTTATGCAATATAATATGATATGATGGTTCAATTATTAATGTATGCAATGCATGCTCATGCAACAAATATGTAATCACCAAGTGTGATTCAAGTACAATCAGATGCAATTCAATATGCATGCAGCTTGGCATTCGAATGATGTAAGTTCACACACCCGATCCAATCCCAGTCTATTCGAGATGTCATCGTGAACCATACCCTGTTTACACAGCCAAGAATAGGAAATTATTCTAAGTGCGCATCGCAGTTTTTAGGGCTTCATCCGACCTAGTGCACAATCCCCACTCCTTATTTTTTATCACGGGTAGAGCTGGCAAAACACGACCCAACCCGACTAAACGGGTTAGGGTCGACCCGTTTATTAAATGGGTTGGGTTCGGGTTGAGGTTTTCTCGACTCGTTGGTAAACGGGCGAACCCAACCCAACCCGCCGAACCTGTGTGACCCGTTTATTATTATTTTTTATTCTATTATTATTATTTTATTAATTAAAAATTAATAATAATAATAATAATAAATTAAATTAATTAATTAATTAATTAAATTTTAAACGAGTTGGTGGGTTCGACCGTTTATGGGCGGGTTAGGTTCGGGTTGAGTTTTCCTGACCCGTTGGTAAACGAGTCGAACCCGACCCAACCTGTTTAAGCATTGACCCGGTTACGACCCGGCCCATTGCCACCTCTAATCACGATGACGTATCCCAGGGCATCGCCTATGTTTCTCCCTTGTGAACATACATTATCCGATCTACTAACAAAATTTCACTCGGTCATCTGTCAAAAAAGACAAGAACGAAGTTTGGTCTATTGGAGGAATGTTGTCCATCCAGGACTTCCTCACTGATACTGTAATTCCCCATTACAATACCTCTCAATTATGTTCATAAATTCCAGAATAAAGGAAATATGGGGTCAAGTCAATGCATTAGACTTAGCCGAAGTCTAGATGCTCCAAGGCATATGCTGTGCAAAATATCTTGTGCAATTAGCTATGCAAACAATTGTGTATATGAACATGTGCAATATAACCTGTAGAATATGAATAAGATAAGCATTAGATGAATTAAAATCAATACCAAAAATACATATGTTAGGCAAACATAGACATAGTTCTCTCAATGAGTAATTTATGCATGATACATATCAAATTTAGATTTAAACTCTACATGAAATCTCAAATAGATGATTTAAAGGTGGATGTAAATTTTCATCAAAAATGGATCACTTCACACTTTTTCGATTAACCAATCAATCAACTGATGCCCTAACTGAAACTTTCAGTTGTCCTTTTGGTCAACCAAAAACTCTTCGACTGCTCAACCATAACACACAAAAATAACACAGAGGTACGGTTAGGTGTTTGGTTAGTCAAAACCCCTTCAGTTGACTAACCCGAAACTTGCTTAGAAACCCATAACTTTCGGTTGGGTGATCGATCAACCGACAAGGTGACCGAAGCATGCCCAGAATTTTGGGTCAGCCGACGAAGTGACCGAAGCACGTAAAACCCAAAAAATTCCTCCGAAATTCACACACAAGACCATTAAAGCGATGAATTAAGAAAACCAATCATTATGAAATACAATTCCAATAAAAACCCATGATTTTGAATACAAACAGCTAACTTAATCATCATTTAATCCTTACATGAATATCAAAACCCAGAAATATTCCTTAAGAACATGATTACTTATGATTAGATAGAAGTAAGACTTGATATGTTAGGCTATGGAACATGACATATATACATATTCTATATCGAAAATAGAGTTTTATTTGAATACTTACCTCGAATTGTCGATAGTCTTGAGTAGAACTCTATTGTCTTCTTCTCTAGAATATGAATCTTTTGCAAATCTTCACTCTTCTACTCTTCCAAGCTTCTCCAAATACTTGCACGTCTACTATACTTCTCTTCTCTCTTTCTCTTTTGAAAATAACTAATTATGCCCCCCACGTGCGTAGCACGTGGTGCCTCTACACTTAACACTGTTTTTGCACAAGACGTTATGTAAACATAAGAGTAAAAAAGTCTCATAAATAACATTAACAATAAGGGATTGCTTTTGCACAAGGCATTATGTAAACACAATAGTAAAAAAATCTCATAAATAACATCAACAATAGGGGATTCGGTCACAACTCTTATCATTGAAACTTGTTGTTATGACCATTAGCACATCAATTATTTGGATTGGATCTCTTCATCTCTTAACAATGACCAAGATGCTATAGTAAGAAGATCACATATCTGTGATGCCTCCAACCATTAGCATATCTATAATTCGGATTGGGTCGCTTCTTCATCTTTTAGCAATGACCAATATCATATGGTAAGGCTACATCTCGTTGATACCTCCATAAAGCCTATTAATGTAAACTATATATCTGCATTGGCATCATAAATAACTTGTAAATTATATAACAGAGCATTGCCATTACAAATAGTTTGTTGTAAATTATATAACAGCTTATCTAATACAATAGTTCATTGGAGAACCCAAAAATATAGTTACAAAAACTGTAAACAATGTTCTAAATATATCGATTGGAAAAAAAATCTGCAATTAATCTCTATTGAGAGCTTGAATTTTTTTTTCCCAGATAGTAGCTAATATCTCTATGACGATTAAAAGTGGAGGTTTAATATAACTGTACTTTTTCTCTGCTTAGATGCGCAAAGGTTCGTTTGCCAACGAAAATAAACTCCTAGTCCACCATTAAAAATGCTGCTGAAGAATGCTCCAGAATGAAAGCAATGGTTGGTGCATTTAGGCAAATGTTGAAAAAGCTCACCAATGTTGCAGCCATTGGAACTCCAAGTGAGGTTCATAGGTTGTTGGGATGTTTGATGCACTGAGAGCCACCTGCCAAGAAAAAAATAGAACTGAAAAACAAGATTTAGTCACCAATTCAAAACAGAGAAGTAGGAAATAAAGTTAATAAATCCGTTCAATGCCTGAAAGAAGTTCAAAAATTGCTAAACTGATAGCAAGTCCATAATTTTTCTAAATGTGCAAGAATAAGGAGAGAATACAAAGCTACAAGTTTATCTGATTGGGCGATAAGACAACATATCACTTGAATTCCATGAATACGCTCAGAAGCTTAAAGTCTAAAAACAGTCAAAAAGTTTTTGTTTAAGATTGACAAGGCTGATACTGATGTAGAACTTCAAGCATTGGCTATATATATTGCCAATAATGGAACACTTGAGATGAATATAGCTTGACAAACTGTCGTGATCATTAGGTTTTTTAGGATCTTAACTCAATTTCTTAGCTTAGGAAAAAGTATATAAAAAATGATTTGCTCAATTAGAAGCAAATTGGGGAAAAGTAAAGATTGATGCTTATGAGCGCATACCATAAAAATAAATCTTTCGTTTCTTGTGCTAACAATTTAATTGAGATCGTAAAATTTTAGAATTTGTGCTTCCCACCAGTTTTCCAAATTCGTAAGGGAAAAAAAATGATGACTGAACTTTGGTGGAGTCGCTGTCAAGAAAGAAAAATTTCAGATTTGTGCTTCCCACCAGCTTTCCATATTCATAAGGGAAAAAAAATGAGGGCTAAACTTTGGTAGTCTCTGTCAAGAAAGAATCTAAAATACAAGGGATGATTGTGGTGCCTAAATCAGCAAATCCCAAAACCTTGAAACAAGTTATTTATAACCCTTCTACGTAGTTGTGAATTTGTGCAAAGTTCACGCAGCCCAATCAAATCAGTTGTGAACTGAATGCATGATTAATCATATGGGCATCCTTTGAAAGCATGAAAAGCCTACCAAGTCCCATGCAACCAATTAGAACTATCGACTCTGTTAACAAAATTTAGCATCACTTGAAAAACTGAAATACATAATTAAGGTTGCATATATACCTTCTTGTATGCTGGCTAAAGCATTTAGCAGATGCTAGCATGTTACCCTTCTACTTGAGTACTGTCTATTCTTCAACCCTCCCAATTATTTGCATGCAGTTTTTTAGCTTCTGAGACAAATGGTTAGGGAGGAAAGCACCTGTGATTCAGAATATCATTAAAGAGACTATAAGTCCATCAATCTTTAATTTCCATAGTGATGGATGATTACTGTTTAATCAAGAATATCTAGGTGGATGTTTACTATTTAATATCCATGATGATGGCAACATATATCCTTAATCAAAACATTAGAATAATGTATTAGTTGGGTTTTCCTTACATAATAGAATAAGAGTTGGATCTTTCTAATCACATCAAAGCATTATCATTTACTTCCAAATTATGCCATTTTCCTCAATCATTCCAAAACTCTGAGTATGATATTAGTTAGAAAATTCAAATATCAACCTCAGCTGAACAATAAGCGGACCAGATGATCAACAAGATATGCTTCTGCAGTTCAGATTACCAATTACAATAATATGCACTTCTCACTATTCAACTCTTTCAGTAAAAACCATTCATCTTTTTGTTTTTATATAAAAATTAATCTTTAGTGATAAAAGGATAACATTGATTCAGTAAACATAGTCAACGGTACTGTTTACCATTTGAACCATCACATAATCTCAGCATATGGTAATTCCAAGAGAAGTTATATGTCTAATCAAACGTATATTTATACAGCTCTTCAACTTAATTATGCCCGAGATGACTTTAGACCGAATTAAAATTGAACATTTCTCACTACTCAACTCTTCAAATAGAAGATCCACTATTATATATCCTGACAAAGTTACTTCTTATAGAGAATAAATAAATATCTAAAAACTAATATTAATAGATTCATAATCTAAAACATCTTCATATGCAGTAAATCTAAAGATACCACAGAGAAGAAAAATCAAATTTGAGATTTTCTTGAGAATTACCATTTATTCCAGTCATACCTAAAATCCCCTGAATGTGAGGCATTATCCGCTAGATCTAATACATCCATTCAATATATATGACCATTTTTGTCCTCAACTAAATAATTCTACAACTGTTATCAAACATTAAGCAGGAAACATAATAAATCAATTCATCCCCTAATACCCCCGAATCTTAAATGGGGACAACAATACTTCAAGATAGAAAGCGTATTTAAACTAACAAAATTAAACCCATAAAGACGACAAACCATGAACTTAGTTTAATCAGTAAAAGAAATCAGACAACAAAAATTAATTTGAAAACATATATAATCAACAAACAAGAGATAAACGTCCATCTTCAAAATGATAATGGATTAGTTATATCAACTGGGGATTAATCCTCAAATGGGTATTGATCACTTCAATTAGAACTAAGCGATAAATCAAACTATAAATCAATCCATTGAAACATAAAAATCATCACAAAAACATCAAGAGTAATCAGAGAAAGCCGTCCTCAAATGGGTGCTGAATTACTTCAATCAACAAGGTAGTTGGACTCTCCAAAAAACAAATAGTCCATGCAAATAAATAGAAAAACCTCAACTTGGGCATGAAAATCAAGGAAATAAGTGAGACAAGCAAAAAACCCATGAATCCCATAGGCATTAATTACCAAAGCATTATGCTGCCTAGTATCGAAATCAGTTTGTCTCGCTCCATAATTTGTTAATAGAATCAGAAAGATTATTTGCAGCGTTATAGAATGATGCATACAGATTTCTATCGGTTTCAGCATTATGGGCCATCTAGATTCTCCCTTGTGACACTGTTGCTTCACACTAACCAGTTTTTGCGTCCCAATCTCTCAGATTAAAAAGCAAACCTTGACGAAAAGTGAACATATATTGAAATCCTTGACTCCACCATGTTGAAGATTTAATGCATCCCGGATAGCCGCATTGAAATTCTCCTTAATATATACATCTGAAAGCATACCAAAAATAAAATAGGATTCAATTGAACCACAATTTTATCTTAAACTAAAGAAAAAAATAATAGGGATGAACTGTTGTAAGGCATTATATAGTGAGACATGAGCTCAAACCTAAAAACGAGCTTAAATAGTAGATCTCCCAAAAAATCAATTAAATGCATGGATTAGATGGACAAGAGGTTGTATCTCTAGTTGCAATATAGGTTGATACAAAATCATATCATAAAAACCTAACACTTATAACCCTTCAATAGCATCTATATTTTGCACCAGTTAAATGCATTTGAAACAAATTGATTAAGATGACTAACAAAGATGGACAACTACCTGATGCTCAAATTTAGCTTTTGACCTAGGACTGGGTGAAAAAGACACCTGTTCAATAGCAGGTTCAGTTTGCAAAGCAAACTTGCCTAGTCTTGAGTTGTCTGTCAGGATAGGGTGTCATCCAAGAACAACATGCCCAAGAGACTTCGCAACCTTCATATATAAATAAAAAATTTAAATAAGTATTTCCTCAAATCATCAAATCGTGAACTTATAAATGTAATAAATAAATAAGGAAAATAGCAAAGTTATAATATCATATACATTACCATGTGTTGAATAGTAACTAACATTTTAATAGCTAAAACTTAGGATTTCTAATAAACCATGTTCTCCTAAAATGCACAAAATTTTGGAGCATAACGGTGAGTGTAACATAGTTCCAAGAGGAACAAGTATGTACTATTTACATAATTACGTATGCATATAGTAGATAAAAATGTTTATGAAATATATCATACTTGTTCTCAGGATACATGATATTAGTTTACATGTGTAGTAGCATAAAAGAATAACAGGTTACGAATATATATAGTATGTGGAAGAACAATATGCAAGTAACGTGGGCCAAACCTAATGCTAGTCACTAAAACATCAAGTTAAAATCAATATATTTCATACAAATTTCAGTGACTGTAGATAATGACTGTATTTCTTTTTTGTTATAGCCTACAATCAGATATCAAAATTAATATCCAACCAAAGTGCGGAAAACATATTTATCTATCTACATAATGCAACAGTAACCAATAAAAGCAAATCTATATACTCATTGTGGAGTAGATTGTAAAATTCATATGAGATGCTTTTTTCTTAACGAGATGAATATCCGAAAAAAAAAATCAAATTGAGAACTTGAAGCTTGAACATATATCATGGTTAGGAATCTAGAAGAGCATTCTGAACAATAAAGTTTGCATCGTGGATATTATTTTTTAGGTATAATAACATCTCCTAACTGGCTTGTGAAATGAACCATATGTTTACTCATATGCCCCCAAGGAAGGAATCAAGCAGTGCACAACCAAAAAAAAAAAACAATCAAGTAGTCATATGTCTGAAGAATACACATGTCAAGATAGGATGATGGAAATTTGGTAACCTCCTGTTATATAGGTACCAAAATTTTACTTAATTGGGTGGAGCCAATCATCCACTCTATCACAGAATCTTTCAATAAGACTACTTAAAGAACAGTATGATGAAAATAGATGTATTCACAACAAAATTGCAACAAACATTCTTTTACCATTTAGAGATAAGTCTAATTAACACATCTTTGGTTAAAATCCTAGAATCCATTACAAAAAAAAACAGAAAATATAACAGAGAAGACCTGGGGAAGAAAAAGTGAAATTAAGATACAACCATTCAAAATTTAAATACAAATTTACAATCATGAAGATACTATAAAAATCTACAATTAGCAAACCCTAAAGAAGAAATGAACAATACCATCCACTGAGATTAGAATATAAAAGTACTAGACCTAAAATAATTAAATTAAAAGAAAAATAAAAGCATGGTTGAACAATATAATAACTGACTGAACAAAACATTAGAAAAATTAATCCATTGACAATAACCATTCTGCATAAACAAAGGTATCAA
The DNA here is from genome assembly GCA_031762675.1 of Pachysandra terminalis. NCBI lineage: Eukaryota > Viridiplantae > Streptophyta > Magnoliopsida > Buxales > Buxaceae > Pachysandra > Pachysandra terminalis. The sequence goes on along the minus strand of JAUPMG010080618.1, from coordinate 2,676 downwards.
TCAGCTGATTATCAATGAAGATACCATCCAAATCTACAATTACCAAACCCTCAGGAACAATACCATAAATTGGGATCATAATATAAAACTAACAGACCTAAAATAATTGAACTAAAATAAAATAGAATAGCATGACTAAAAAATAGAATAACTGACTGTACAAAACATTAAATAAAAAATTAATCCATTGAGATTAACCATTCTACATGAACAAAAGTATCAATCAACTGAACCAAAAAAATAAAAGATAACAATGCAAGAGTATCAAATCTATAAGAACAAACCAATGCAATATCAAACCAACATAAACTCGGAACTCAACTGAAATAAATAAATAAAATGAAATAACATATAAAAATTAACTGACATAACAAAAAAACAAAGAAAGAAAGAAAATCGGCTGATAAGATGAATTGAATTTATGATATCATAGGAAAAACATTGACTGATACAAAATCAGAATAATCAACTAGAAAAAAGGAGGAAAAAGATTCATGTATCATTTAGAGATATGCCTAACATAAATCAGAGAAAAAAAAATTACAAACAGAGAAGTTGTACGCATGTTCTTCACCCATTAAATGGATCAAAATAAATAAACACATGGAAGACATTGCATGTAGCAAGGATTAGCATCCCTCGATCAAAGTATCACATGCTTCATTTGTGCTTCCTTATGCTTAGCTTGAGATGGCAATGACAAAGAGTTTATAGCAACAGTGAATCGACTATTATAACAGCCATTCGAACAAGCACAATGGTGATCTTCATGGTTGGGGTTGAAAACCAAAAGAAGTTAGGATGCTTTGTCTGAACCAATTGAGATAAAATCAAGTTTTTGAATTGGGATTGAACCGACTGAAAGAAAAGAAAAAAAAAACCCGAGACTTTGAGGTTGGGATTCGAAGAAAGAAAAATGAAAATTATAAGGTTTGGGATTTTGGGATAAATCAATGGAAGAAGGAAAGTATGGGTTGGGGTTTCAATAGATACATTTTTGGGGTGATGAAGAAAACAATGTTTTGGTATTTAATTTGGTTCAGAGAAATAAGAAGAATATAAAAGTAAAAAAATAAAATAAATGAAGAAGAAGAAGAAGAAGAAGAGAAGTGACCATATTTGAAAAATATCATGTAAAAACAATAAAAAACGGCATCATATTCAAACAATTTCAAAGTCTCATCCTGATTTTCTCTGCGTAACAATGATATCTTATCCTCATAAAATATGTCGTCACATACAACAAATGACCAATTTCCAGTAAGTCAGACAAACATGAAGGTAAAGTAATAATCAAGAGCTAGAGATAAAGTTTTCAGATATAGATTTACCAATATATCAAGCTTATCAAGCAGATTATAATAAAAAACAAAAAAAAAACAAGGAAAACGAGGTAATTACCATCATAGATGCGTTTTGGTATTCCTTGAAGAAAGAAGGAAACCGGCCAGATAAGCTATGACCCATGCTTTCTTTGCCTTTGCTTTGTTGTAAGTTGAACGATGACCGCAATTGAAAATCTAATGTAGTAAGTATATAGCGACTGTCAGAGATCCGCCTTGCATAATCAATCCAAGCAAGATCAGAACATAGAGCTGGCAATCGGGCGGGTTCGGGTCGGGTTGATGTAATGACCTAAACTCCTTAAAGCTATTTCGCACATTAATTTTCTTTTATTTGAACTAAATTATGCATGTGTGTATTTACGTGTCTAATTAGATGTAGGAGTTAATTTAAATAATTAATTTGGGTATAGGGGTCTTTATGTAATTATGAGTTTATGTGGGGTATTATTTTGTTATGAATTTGAATTCGTTTGAAATCGTTCACGCACAGTTGCGTGAATGAGTTCGTAGGAAGCGTGGGGTGAGGTGGCCAGCAATGTGGAGAGAGAGATGGAGAGAATTGAGGGATGAGGACTCTTGATCAACAAGAGTGAGGATACATTTCATTCCCATTGTTTTGTTGTGATCGGTGAGGAAGGAAGGATCATTGTTTTCGATTTCGCGAACTACGGTAAGTACCCCGTCTACCCATCCTCACTCTTGTTGATTTTCGTTTTTGAAAGAATGAAATGAAGGTCTGGTCTGAGTTTCAAGCATCTGTGTATGCTTTGTTATAAAATTTTAAATGACAATGGGAATGAAACATGTATATATATATACATATATTGATATCTTGATTTCGATTTCTATTCTGAAATGTTAATTGTTTTCTTTTAGATGCAAACTTGTATTTTTTTTTCTTATGCTTTGATTTGGATTCGGAAGAAATGGATTGCACACAACATTTTCTGAACTGTGTTATAGCCTAAAACAGAGCTTAATGGATGGATATTGAACTTAAGAAATTGTGGTTTTTATTTTAGTTGATCCATGCTTATTAAGGTCGGTTTGAGGTAATTGAAGTGATATCATCGTTATTAGTTGATTGGGTATGATATAGGATGGATTACATCCCTGGAAATCGTTGTTGTGCAAGATCAAAGCACGTTTTTGTGCTGATGTCGATCGATCGCTGATTTCGATCGAGCGACATTTAACTTGCAGCACTGGTGAGCTGTATTATGTGGGCGGGTTAGGTGGATTTGTATATAGGTTGAGCTTGTGAGTTCCTTGTGACCTAGTGAGGTCCAAGTGAAGGCTTTGAGCCTAGGTGTTATGGCTATGTGTTTAT
>JAUPMG010080607.1:0-12862 GCA_031762675.1 Pachysandra terminalis | reverse complement strand
CCCCCCCCCCCCCCCCCCCCCCCCCACACATCCTCCAAAAACAACTTTACAAAAAGTCCCGATCCCCCTTGAACTGGAAAAACTGAATACGGTTGAACTCCGGTATCGTACTAACCCAATAAAACAGAGTGGAGATGACTTGATCATTAACGGCTTCCGCATTCTTAATCCGATCCTCAAATATCCTGCTATTTCTCTCCTTCCAAAGGGTCCAGCAAATAGCTGCTGGACACAAATTCTCGAGAATTGCCCTTTTGGAGCCATCTTTTAGCCATCCCCAAGAGCAAAGAAGAGCTTCGACCCCCTCCGGCATAACCCAATAGGCTTTGAATCTGCTCAAAAGAAATCCCCAAACCTCAAAAGCTAAATTACAATGCAACAAGACATGTGATACACTCTCTACATCAATGCAGCAAAAGCTGCACCTATTAGGGATGGACCAGCCCCTAACAATCAAATTGTCGAGAGTTAGAATCGTACCCTTCACCACCGACCACATAAAGAACTGAACTTTAGAAGGGACCTGAGGATTCCATTATACCTTCTCCACCTTGAACCTTCTCCACCTCGAACCTCTCCCCTGAATCTCGACCTGAGGGTGGGTCCAATTGTTGATAAAGGAAATGGTTGGGTTGATTCCATAAACACTAATGTGTACACCATTAGAAATTGTTGAAGGAGAAACATAAGATAGAAAGGGAGAAGGAAAGTGATAAAAAGAGAGGGACGTACCTAAATCGATTTGGATGAAGAAGGCAAGAGCGAAGCCCGAAAAAAAAATATGAGAGCGCTCTTTTCCTAGCCCCTTTCACCTATTAAAATGTTCGAATGAAATTTTATAAATGGCAAAAGCACTGTTATTGACAGACACATTACGTAGTTTCCCATCAAGCACTATGATGTCATGCATACTAATGCACCAGATAGAAATGAAAACATTGATCAATAGAATGGAAAGGTGTGCTTTGGCTTGTCGTAGATTGTGGAGAAAGCCAAAGAGCATACAAGTTATGGTAGTGAGAAATGATTTGAAAATACATGCTTCAGCTTCAGAAATATATGGTTCTAACTACGGTAATGGGGATTATGTTGTTGCCCTTAGAAGTTAAAATAAGGTAGAATATCTTAATCTTTATATAAAAAACTGGGATTATGATATTTTTGGTAACTGCAGGTGGACGTTGAGGTTTGCTACTACTTCTAACATAGGCTTTGTAGTGGAGCTTTTTGATAAATTATTATTTTGCTCTTGTCCAAAATGGTGAAAACTTAGTTTAAAGTTATACCCCCTATAATTGATGCCTATAACTACAATCAACAGAGGATACAAAGTCAAGCATTTGATAAATTGTTATTTTTCTCTCTTTCAGATTGGTGAGAAAAGTAGTCAAAACATGCTAACACCACCCCACCCTACCCATCTCCTTTATATTCCCTCCTTCAAGGGTAAGGGGTATTGTCTTTGCAGTATGAGGAAATGGAGGGCTGTGGGTAGGTATTGCAGTATGAGGAAGTGGAGGGATGTGGGTAGGCATTGCCTGATAGTTCATTGTTATAAGGGTCTTTATAGTCAAGGGTATTTTGGAGAAAACAATGATAAACACTTTTTGAGATGAGGGGAGCCTAAGAACTAGAAATCGTTGTCGAACATGTATTTGATATGGTAAACTATTTTATGAACCCATCCTTGACCAACATTGATATTCCGTCTATAAATGGTGTGGAAAACCAAAAAACAAAGTTGTTTTTTGCTTACAACATTCCCAACCAAGGTTTTAAATTTGAATTCTAGGGAAATTTCGCACCGGGGACCTGGTGACATTTCGCCAGCTTAGAGAAAAATGGGGGAGATGTGGGGAAAAAGGTCAAATTTTTGTTTAAAATTTTTAGGGTGTTTAAATGTGGGTGGGTAAAATACATCTAATAAACCCAAAATATCAAAAAGAAATATGCATATATATATATATAGATTCACACATATGTAGGCAAGTATGGTAAAATGTCATCAACATGGAAAATAACTGAAAATATGATAAAATAGATGCATATTGCATAGTCTAACATGGCTAAATATTTTTTTGATCATTGGCAACACTTTATTATTAATCATCAAATGGATTACAGAAGTAGCAAGAAATCACGAAATGTGATCCAAAAAACAAATCAATACAAAAAGTATATGAAAAAGTCTGGGAAAAGTCTATGAAAAAACAGCACAATTCTATGCATCACGGTTCACAATATCCTCCCCCATAGGCTTTCTTTGTTCGGTTTTGGTTTTGGTTTTGAAATTACAAAACCAAATTAGATTGGTTTGGTTTGGGGTTGAAGCCTTAGTTAAACCGAACTGACACACGAATTCTAGTGTATATAGTTAGTTTAAGACCGAACCGAACCAGTTTAAACCTAATTAGTCTATATATATATATACACACGTAATTCTTCAAACATCTTGTACTAACCTGGTCTAATCTGACCCAAACCAAACCAAAACTGTAATTTGCGTACTGTTCGTTGGTTTAAGTTTAGGGTTTTCCATTTCAATTCGGTTCGGTTTTGGGTTAACTTTCATCAACCTTGGTTTAGTCTTGGGTTGATGTCAACCCGAACAAAACCGAACCGAGTTGCACCTCTATTAGTTATACATAGCATAATAATTTTATGATATATAAATATATATTTAATTTTTTAAATAAATAAAAATTATTAATATTCTGTCAACATGTGCTAACTTCTGCTATGTTGCCAACATTTCGGTGACATTAAGCGAAGTACCGCTGGCGCTGAAATGGGAGAAATTGTGTCGCTATCCCTGAAATAGTGATATTTAGGCGGCATGTCGCTGAAATTAAAACTCTCATCCCAACTAGTTGGTGTTTTTGGCACAACTCTTGTTCCATTATTCCTACCTACCAAAAAAACATATTTGGTTAGGTTATATGCTTTTAAACCTTTCCTAACCAACTCCTTCCTAAAGTTTCTCATGCCTGATTGGATTCTTAAACTTTGACCATCTCGGACCTTTTCAAACCGACTGACATGCTCCAGAGCAGGTGAAAGCTCATTGTTCTTTCTCCCCAGGTCTGGATCATGTGTATTTTGGATTAAGAGTCGGCCGATCATTTGTTGCTCCATTGTGTAATTACCTGTCAGATCTAGAGTCACAGAATATAGGAGTTGCATGGACCATGCCGAGCTCTCTGATGCAATTATTGTTTTGGTGGGGATCCCCGGGGCTTGCAATGTGAGGGAGATCGCTTTGTAGTTTCTTGTTCATGCTATATGTTGGGAGAGAGGAATGGGAGGAGTTTTTGTGGCATGAGCTTAGGGATACATTCCATCGTTAAGCAGGTGAGGATTATGGTGATTTATTGGGCCGGTGTTAGACTGGAGTTTAGTGCCATTTCCATATTGGATATTTGGTGGATTGAGAATTGGTGATTCTATCTTTACCCCATGTAAATAGAGTTCAGACATTATGGCTGCCTCTTGAGCTTGGGGTTGTCTACCTGAATTTTGACAGATGTTCTTTGGGGTAATCTGGATACTTCAGGTTTTAGCAATGGAGACCATGATGCAAAGTTATCTAATGCCTCTTTTGGTGCTGTTGGAGAAGGGGATTCCATCAGAGCAAGTTTTTTTCATTGGTGAATAGGTCTTATTGAGCCAACAGGATTGGGATACCGTTTTCTCCTGATTCCTTGTTCCCAATAGATGCTCTTTGAGGCTGGTGCCGAGGTGCAATTTATTTGATCTTTGGGCCTTGAGTTCAACATTTCAATCTCTCAAGTGCTTCAATGGGCATAAAAAAAACGAACAAGCAGATCTTCGATGTTTCAGGTGTGCTCTCGGAGTAGATGATGTTAGGGGTTGAGTAGTTTAGTCATGTGATTGTAGATGTGCTTGGTTGGCTTTGGTTAGTCCCCTTTTCTTCTTTTATTATTGTTAATATAATAATAATAATAAATAATAATAATTATTATTATTCTTATGCCCTTGTCATTGAAAATATCTTTGTTGTTCATTGAAAACCAAAAAAGTCTCCATTTAATGTGTCGACCCATCTTGACCTAGTCATCTTTATCATATCTTTTAGTGGATACATCCTAGGTTCTGTTGGTAAAACCTGTATTTTAGCTTAACTTTCGTAGGATGTCTAATCAAGGTTTTAAGTCTCGGGATCGGGGATCAGACCGGTCCCGGCCAATCCGGACCAGTGATACCAGCCGGTACCGTCCGGTCCAGATCCGGTACAAAAATTGGATTGCTCATTTGGAAAAAAAAAAATTTGGATCGGCCAAACTGGTTACCGAACCAGTGGTACCGGTCTGTACTGAACCGATCCAGGTCGATACCTGTTGAACCGTTCCATTTATTAAATAAAAAAACAATATAAAAAAAACATTGGATCGGTTGGACCGGTTGTATTGACTGGTCCATACCGGTATCGGTTGGACCGGTCCGATCCAAAGCCTCACGATACAATAGTTGTATTGTGGCTTGGGATCGAACCTGTCCTAGCCAATCCCGGTACGGACCGGATCAGTCCGATCCTTGAAACCATGTGTCTAATCATCCATCTCAACAAACTCGTCTCAGCTATGTTTATGTCGTGTCTGTGTTGCTTCTCAGGTTCCCATGCTTCTGCACCAAATATAGATCTGGTCTTCTAGCCATCTAAGAGAGTATACTTTCCATTTCAAGTGGATTGCATAGGTAGCATGCTGTCGATGTACCGCACTGCTTTAGCTATCAAACTTTAGTTCTATGTGCAACACTCCCTTAGTCTCACCCCCTTATTGATGATTGATCTTAAATAATGGAAGTGGTTAGTTTTTGAAAAGTTTTTAGCTCTTTATTTTTATCCACCCAATTCCTATTTTTATGGAAGTTGTGTCTCATATACATAGTTTAATTTGTTTTGAAACCTTTTAATTCCATGATATCCGTCCACAATTCCGGTTTTGCATTTCCTCCCTCAATAGTTTGGTCCACGTACACCACATCATTTGCATTTAACATTACTCTGAGACACCTATTGTTAAAGATGAGTTGCCATTTCATCTATACTAATGCAAAAAGATAGGGCTCATTGCTGACTTCTTGTGCATCCCTATTATAAGGTTAATAAGGAGCAAAGAATTCAAATGGATTTAAAGGTTATCTTTTCATAATGATTTTTGTAGTGTTTTGGTTGTTACATTGTTATCATGCTTTTAGGGATTTCTCACTCCAGCATTATTGATCATTGATTTGTGACCAAGGTTTTAAATTCTTTTTGTCAATAAATTTTCCACTTCGTTGGAGGTTAAATTCAAGGGGAGTTTTTTTGTTTTGGCAGATTTTTGCCAATTTAATGAAAAATTGGGAGAAATAGGAATTTCTAAATGAAATTTCAGGTACTAATAAAAAGGTATGTAAGCACACTATAACGACTTAAATATAATAAAATCTGTTATAATAAGGAATTAAATTAAAATGAACGGAGATTTTCTTTGTCATCATGAACTGATTCTGTAATACACTGAATTGTTAAATAGCTTCCACAAACAGTCAAGAGTATCCCATAATAGGTAGAACAACATAGAAACAACAAATAAAAATATAAGATCCAAATACATTTTCCAAAATGCTCTTTCACAACCTCATATCTACATATCTTCGGGGCGGCTTTAAGTCATTATTACCATCTTGATCAAAATGATTAGTATATACTTATTGATTTATGCGATAGCTTATATATTTGAATAATATCTTTTTAAGTATTTTTCTAATACTTCTCTATTTTTAATTATCTTATCAATAAAACTTAAAATAAATTATTTATAGTTGAATTTTTTGCTATAACCCAATTATTTATACTCTAAATGTTTATATCCGATTATTGCTTTTATGTTTTAAGAGTATAAATCTGAAAAACAAAATCAAGTTTTTCTCATTTCTTGGGTTTCACCCTTTAGATTCGAGAATTTTTTAGGGGTCTATTGCATCTGATAGATGCATATATGTGCATTCAGTACACTTCCCAGCCAAATATATGCAAAAGAGAACATTAAAGCAGAAGAAAATTTGATTGTGAAACATTATCTTGGCATCCAGGCCCCAGAAATCCCTTTTTAGATGAACACCTCAAAATGTAGCATTTTCTTCTCAATTGTTGAAAAAAGGTTTTTAGATATGGCTTACAAACCCTTTGATGGTTGTCTCTTTATAGCGATGTCTGTATTTCTTTGGCCGCATTGTTACCATGCTTGTGGTGACTGGTTTGAAGGAAGCGAAATCCTGGGGTTTTGGCCCTTTGGAGGTGGATGGGGACTCATCATCTGTTATGTCTTGGATGGGAGAGGATTTGGCTTGCCCATGGCGTTTTGCTCATTTGGTGTCAAGAGCACATGTTCTAGGAAGCGATTTAGTATGTACTTGTAGACACACACCGGGAAGCAAATGATACTGCTGACAGGTTGGATGGAGAGGGAGTGACAAAGACGGCAGACCACCTTTTGAGGAGAGGAGAGGAGAAGGGTGATTGGGTGTTTGGGTAGTTTGGAGCATGGAGCTTTGAGCTCGGGTCTAGATCAGTTTGGTTACTTAGTTGTTTTGCTAGTTTTAGTTAGTTTACACCTGTTTGCTTTCCTTTGCTTGGATCATATATTATGATCCTATATGTACTGCTTTGCTTATTGATAATTAATGAAGTATTGTTTAATTATCAGAGAAATGCTTGTGGGGATAGCACTCCCTCGTTTAGGCTGGCTGATAAGCTGTGACTCTTCATATGGTGGCCTGGACCCGTCCTCACTTAGGGCTCAGAGGTGTAATTCCATGCCAAGAACTAATGTGCAATTGAATGTCCGATCCTGACCTGGTCAATAGTTCTCATTAACGTGAAGCCGGTATCTCAATGATGCAGAAAGTGATCATATCAATGGCTTTGAATGCTCTCTCTATCCAGTTCTTTGTTGAGTCAACCACAATGAAATTTTATATATGGTTTTTGTCGATGGACAAAATCAGGCTGAGTCATGCTCATGGAAGGTTCCTAATATTCATTGAGTTTACTTGTGCAAATTTTCCAACCATTCAGAAAGTAGCCTAGGCTTGTGACATAGTGGTATTGTCATTTCCTTCACCTTGTAGGGAGCTATTTGAAGCTTGATTGAGCGCCATACTTTTAAATGATGCTTAAGCCTTTTGTTCTGCGGAATGTTTGGTACTGTCTGGATCAGTATACACTGTGATCAGAAACCACCTGTTATCTATAAGTATCCCATTATTACTAGCTCATTGGATTTTAAAAGAGCATCCACAAAAGTGCAACTTAATTTTCTTGGTTTAAGTTTTCTCAAGATGTTTGAATTCATTTATCCTGAACTACCATTATCTTAATCCTCTTATGAAATTCTGAAGTTTGGGATTAATATGTAAAGGAAAAAATTGTAATCTGTATTAATTTATTGTTTGATTAAATCCATTTGGTAGCTGGGATTTGTACTTGTTCTTTTCTATATGTCATATCTTCCACTAGTTTTTTTTTTTTCCTTTCTTTTCTTCTTTTCATTTCTGTTCTTTTCTTGTTTCATTTCTTTTTTCCTTTTTTTTTGTACATTTAAGTGATTATTTTGTGTATGTGTGGGTCTTGCTGTAGTCACAATGGCTACTCCTGCTAGTTTCTGTGGGATATATGACGCACTTGATATGGTGGTTCGATTTTCTTTTTCTTTTTTCCTATAAAACCTTATGATATTTTTTTCATGTTAGTTACACTTTATTTATTACTACAGTGTACTCAATCGTGATTAAAGAAATTGTGATTGGTCTAGTAACCCGAAGTGAGTGACAGTGATCTATTTGAAGGGGCAAGGAGATTGCTTGTGTATTCTTTTGTTGGTGGCTAGTGGATCAGTATGCCTGTGGGGAATTGCTTATGCTTTGGTTTAGATAGCATCAATTATGTTCAGAAGTTGAAAATATTAATGATCTTTGTATTTTTTAATCAGCACAAGTTTGCTTTATGCAGTGTTCATTATGCACAGAGTGTACTGCTATTTGCTGTTTCTATTTTTATTTTCTTTATATTAATAAGTGGGGTAATAGCGACAAATACCCCTCAAACCTTGGCCATTACAACCAATACCCTTGTCAGGGCAAACTAGAGGGGGACTAATGATTTCATCATAGTACCCCTCTGTCAATTGTTATGTTTGAGTATGGTAAAGAGAAAAAAAATCAAATAACTAATGTATCCCATAACTATAAGAGATAGTAGAGGTTTTTACAATTCTCAATGCTTCAAAGCTTCTTCCATATAAGCACCTATTTTGTTCTTAAGATCATTAATCGAGGTATATAAGCGTATGTCCTTGAAACGTTCTGCTATAAGCAAAAAGCAAATATTTTGTTACTTTATTGACTCTTACTAACAAAAGGGGCTTATTGTAACATACTTTCATACTGTATGGGAGGCGTTTGTGATGGCCAAGGTGTCAGGGGTTCTTGTCGCCAGTATACCAAACCCAAGGGGGTGTGAATGTAATTTACCCTAATAAATAAGTTATTTTGGCTCTATTACTTGACTAATTTTTTTGATATATTTCCAGTTCAAATCCACTGCTGAATGTGGAAAAAACATTCCAACTGACAAGAGCTGACAGAGATTTATTACAGAAAACAGAGTATGATGTCCAGGTTGGTTTTAAGTTTTGTAGATTTCTAATTATTATTTGATTACTTGAAAATTATTTCCATGTTTTTAAATTTTAAGATAGAAATTTTTATATAATCTTTCTGTCATTCAGGCTTGGTGTATTCTTCTGAATGATAAGGTGCCATTTAGGATGCAGTGGCCACAATATGCGGATCTGCAGGTCAATGGTATCCATTCTTTTTTCTTTCTTTTCCCCACTTATTAGTTGATGTATAATTTGTATAATAACAATTGTGTACTGTACTCGTCCTTGATTTTTTTCCCCCATTTTCCCTTGTTTTTCTTCCTATTTATTTCTTCCTATTTTATTAATATATGCTCGTTATTCATCAAAAAAAAAAAAAAATTAAGTGTACCAAACTTGTAGTGGGATTTTCCTTGACTTTATTTTGATGCTGTCCCCAAAGTTATTCCGTTGCATACAAGAAAAATAATGCTTTGTCTCAGCTCTGTCTTAGTTGTATAGCTTTAAAGAATTTGCTAGTTTTCATGAAATCTAGCAAACATGTTCAAGGGATCTTGTTCCATTCCCCATGTTATTGAATAAATTGACTTTTCCTTTTTGTTTTCACTGCATTACTATCCCACTCTCTAAATTATTTAATTTTGTATATAACCCGACAGGTGTGACTGTTCGAACAATTAATAGACCTGGATCACAATTGTTAGGGGCTAATGGTCGTGATGATGGTCCTACAGTGAGTCTCTCCCCTTCCCTCCCCCTCTCTCATATACAAACATATTTGATTGATTGTGGCATGCGTATGTTTTCAATTTATCTCCTTGTATATTAAGCATGACATCTCTATAGTAACCATGTATATTATTAAGCCTTGCTTATATGATTGTTGTATTTTTGTACTTGGCCATAATCTCTTGATTCCGCTTTCTACATTTATTCTTAAATGATTTCAATATTCTTTGATTTAGGTGTATTTCTCGGTAATTTTTTTGTTTTCTTTACAGATTACGTGTACACGGGAGGGTATAAATAAGATTTCGTTATCAGGATGTGATGTTCGCTCTTTCTGTTTGGCGATTAGAATTATAAAGCGACGTACAGTTCAACAGGTACATGAACTCTTCTTGTAGGAAGACACTTGAGCATAAATAAGATTTCGTTATCAGGATATGATGCTCACTCTTACTTTGCCTCGCATTGTACTTCTGTTTTTGTTGTAGGCATCATGGCGCCATAATCTTATATACAATTATATATATAAAAGTCAAGATAAAGTTGATAAGAAATCAAAAGGCAACCAAAGGATACAAGTCACATGATGTGTATACCCAGCAGCAGAAGTTATATATGTACTGTTTCTTTACAAAGAATCCAACGTGTCTCACCACATAAGGTCTACTGTTCCCTTTTACCAGCTGCCACAAGCGAAGACTTAATTGAAGAAATCACCATACTGATCACCTCTTTGCTAGAGTATTAGACAATTGGAGTTTTTGACTACCATTCTCCTACCGACGCTCGAATCCCCTCAGATTCCATAAAATATTATTTATCTTATCAAGTAACCAGACAGCTCCGCTCTGGCCAATTGTCATCTACTCTTAACCTGATGAATTTTACAATCATAATTAATTGTGCAGATTAAACTGTTTAATTCACTCTGCATGTTCTTGCCCTTCTCGCTGGCATCATCTAATCTTCCAGCATTACCAGGCTTCCTTGTTCAACTGAAAAAAAAAGAAAAAGAAACAATTCCAATAACCCTTCAACTTATTTGATGATCTCCCACAGCTTACAAAAGCTTATTATGTTCTTCCTGAACCATTCATGACAATCCATCTTACTATTTTCTTTTGCAGATCCTCATTCGTTCCGCAGCATTTTACTCCTTTATGCCCCTGTATTATGAGTCCACCCTTTCAGTCGATAAAGATTTTGTTGGGATTTTTTGTATCTTCCAGTGATAAAACTCCATACCTTGTACTGTTAAAGGACAACAATCTAAAACTTCCCCAAAGCCTCGATGTTTATCCGTGTCCCTCAAATACTCATCATTAATTTTTGGAATCTACAATGACAGCATTCTTGACACCTATATTGAAAGGAATAATTGCCAAGCTATCTTAATTTCCGTTATTATCTAACCTCGCGTTAACCATTGAGAATAGCTGCTCCCTCTGTTCCCTTGATTCGCCACTAACCCACCAAATCATCCTATTGTCAGTACTAGCCCACACTTCCATTCCTTCGGCTAAAAGGAATTAATCAAAGTTGACACGATTTTTGACCCCTGTTAAACGCAGACGTTGCCTTCCGCGATCAAATTTTTGAAACAACTTTATACTTGGATCAAATCTGAGCCAGGGCTTCCTTCAACCTATGGAATTCTGCCACAGCTCCTGTACAGTTTTCAAACACAATTCAACACATGGGTAGCTCAGCTTTGTCATCTCCTCTATTGCTTGCCCTAGATTTCATAGAGAGAGAGACTCTCCCTTATTAAGAATAGCATTGGGCTTCTTAAGGGCCCTTGGATTTATACCTTCTTGATTCTGCTTGGGCCTAGGGCTGTCAATGGGTCGGATTTAGGTTTGATATAGTCCCGAATTCATTTAAATTTATCCGATTAGATTTCTGCCGGGTCAGATTCGGATCTGAATAACTAGATTCGTTTATAATTGGATTCAGATCGGATCTTGGTGTATTCAAGAATTTTTGTAAATATTTGATTTATTGGTAAACAACCAATCATATCCTATTTTCAACAAAATCAAAAGGATTTGCCTTTTTGAAGAAACAAAACATATCCTTCCTCTCGAGATTTTTCTAAAACAGATTTTACCTAGAATTGAATTTCACCAAGAGCAAATTAAACAAATTTTCTATGAATTTCGTTATCATATAAATATAACTTACGGCGTTCCAAAATTACAATTTTTTCTAAATGAAAACATTTATCAACGCCATTGATTTTGGATTAGTCAATAAACTCTTTTTCATAAAAAGTGATCTTGAGAAAATATCAAATTTTCCATATTTTATAAAACAAATGTTAATGTATTATCATCACTTTTTAAAATCATCCATGATTTACTCGTTTTGGATTTCTAGTTCTATCATTTGGTGTGAAAGAGAAAAACTCTTCCAACCATATCAGATTTGGGATTTAAAGCCCACTGAAGATTGGGAATTAACCGAAAAAACGGTGACTTCCACAATTGTTGCTCATAATCTTCATCCAGCAACCTACAAGATTGAGAACTTCATCATTCTTTCACCAAAGGCCAGAGATTTATTTCAACAAATGAATCTCATCACTGCATCTTTTGCCACTGATGAAAGAAGGTTCTTCGTCACACAAATTGCCTCCCTAAGTTGGAGTTCTAAAATGGAACCTATGACAAACATAGTTACTGGAGGAGGATCAATTGAACAACGAAGACAAAATGAACCAAATCTAAACAAGATTTGGTCACTTTTGAACAACCTAGTTCAAAAACATGAACTTGATGTTCCCACGGAGCTTGCCATTGAAGCAGAAGAGCTCGAAAATTTCCGTAACCAACAATGGATTCAAAATCCTCCGTCATATTTTGGCAATAATGGATTTGACGATAGTCTGGATTATCTCAATCAATGGAGACAGTCAGACCTGTAGCAGATTGCCCCACTGACCTGTAGCAAAAACCACTGTTGCGGATCACGGAAGCGCCCTGTAGCAGAAAACACTGTATACGGATCACTATAGCAGAAACACTGTTTGCAGCACTATTCATTGGTACTGTTCACCGCTATTGTTCATCACTGTTCACGGCACTATGCAACACTATTCGGCACTGTTCATCACTGTTGCAAAAAGACAAAACATTAAAGGTTGAATAACAGAACATCAAGACAGTTGTATTCTTTAAAGATAACGACAACAGCTGGAGTCTCTCTGAACCTTCAAGAATTAAACCATACTTCTAAAGATTTCAAGTCCGACCTCTATAAATAAAAGCCTCGGGCAGCAGAGAAAAGCATCTCCTGCCTTCTTCTCTTGTATTTTCTTATCTTCTGCATTCTCCTGCCTTCTTCTCTGTATTTTCTTATCTTCTGCAATCTCCTGCTCTATGTCTCTTTTTTTTTTTTTTGATCAATAACAAAGATTTTATAAAGATCAAAAGGTTCTCCAAGGAGGAGAACCCGCAAGCAAC
>JAUPMG010080596.1:0-12863 GCA_031762675.1 Pachysandra terminalis | reverse complement strand
GTGGTGGTAGTGGTGGTGAAGGGGTTCTCTTGGTATTTACAAGTTTGCCATCAAAATGCAAAACTCATTCTTAAAATGTAAAAACAGGTTTTGACCTGATTTTGAGGTCATGTGTATTTTTCAAAACTCATTATGAAAAACTCATTCCAAGGCTTGCGGACCAAAAGTCCATTTTTTTGTCAAAACTCATTCCAGGGCTTGGAGAGGTGGTGGTGGTGGTGGGGTGGGGATGGTGGTGGTGGTGGTGGTGGCAGCGATGGGGTGGTGGTGATGGTGGCAGGTTAAGGTGGTGGTGGTGGTGAAGGGGTTCTCTTGGTATTTACAAGTTTGCTATCAAAATGCAAAACTCATTCCTAAAATCTAAAATAATGTTTGGACCTAATTTTGAGGTCATGTGTATTTTTCAAAACTCATTCTGAAAAACTCATTCCAAGACTTGCTAACCAAAAGTCCATTTTTTTGTCAAAACTCATTTCGAGACTTGGAACTCATTCCAAGCCTCGGAATGAGTTCCGACAATAGGAGCCAAACGACACCTAAGCCTTTGAGAATAGTGAATATTACTCCTTGTATTTATATTTATAAAATAAATAAAAAAGAATGATTATTTAATCAGATATACTCATTTGGTCCCTCAAATATTCACTATTCTCAATTAGAGCCGATTGGCACATTTTTCATTTAAATGACAGAAAAGTCTTCATCAAACCAAACAGTGACGAACAAGTCCTTATGTATTTAGTAGGGTTTAAGCCTACTTTATCGCAGGGAATAAAAAACCCTAGAAGCTAGAGCAGCCTCCCATATCTTCTTCTCGCCTTTGCAACAGAATTTAGGGATCTGATCTGCACTCATGGTACGCTAAACACTTTTTTTTTCTCTCCTTTTTTCTTTCCATCGTCGATTAGATTTTTATGTTTCCATATTTCAATATTCTTTGTGCTTTCATTTTGTAGATATATATTCATTTTCATAGTCTGTATTTATATTGATCTCTCCTTTATTTGCTGTTATTGTACTGAAAAAGATCTGATTTTTCGTCTTCATTCCATTTCTCTCTTCTTTTTTTCCTTTGACAATTTTATAATCAAGTAATAGTAATGAACGAATTGTAGTTTCTTTCAATATTGCGAATATTAAAAATCTTGAAACTCTTTCGATCAAAGTGATATGAACATCAAATAGATGATGGTTGCAAATTAGTATTTGAGTTTGTGTGTGTGTGTGTGTGTGCGCGCTCGCAATAAACCCACTTTGATTGATAATGACGGAGGTGATTGTCTTTCCAAGTCTGCGTAGATCGAAGGACTGCTTGTCACAACTGTGTCTATGACTTACTGTATTTAGCCTGAAAATTACTTTTCTTTTTCCTTTTTTTATTGTGCCTAGAAAGATGGTTTGTAATTCACTCTGAGCATTGCGTTGTCTATGATGTCGGAACTGGAGACTTGATTTAGAGATACCTTTGAATTTGATTTTAGTCTAGTACATGAATTGGAATATAGTAATTTCCCTTTCAACTATAATTAAGCGATTGGTGTTAGGCTATGAGCATGGTTTTGAATTTCGCCAGCATGTCGGCAAAAGTTTGCTAAAATGGCCCCTAGCGAAACGAAATGTAGGGGGAATTCGCTGACTTTCCCCTTTTCCCCCAATTTGTTGAAATTTCTGCAAAATATAGCGAAATATTTCCTCAATATTTCTCCAACCTGGGGAAATATTCCACCAGGTTGGCAAATTTTTTCCAGAAAAAATCTGGCGAAATGTCTGGCGATATTGAAATTTAAAACCTTGGCTATGAGATTTATAAATTTATCTAACCATATACCCTTTGCATTTCTCTCATCTGTATTTGACAAAGGATCCCTTATAGTCAAAATGAAATTTTATTTGTGGTTTTTTTTTGTTTGTTCAAAATTATACAAAACAAAAAATTATAGATGTGGAGAATATCAGTATGAAAAATTTCTCTACCTATGAAAATGGATTTTCACCAAATTTGGGGAAAATTTAAAACCATGTTATGGTAACATTATTTCTAAGTACATATATTGATGTCAATAGATTTAGACTGCTATCATTTTATTAGATTAATAGTACATGTTAAATCGATGTATTGATGAATGTGTTCAAAGTTCAAACTGTCATAACTATGATATTTTGAAATTTCATATTCCAGCTTTATTTGAAATATTGAAGGTTCAATTTTATGGAACATGTTAGTGATGGGATATGACTGTCAAAATTTCAACTTCATCATTACTGTATTTGCGAACTTTACTTTTTCTTAACTCATTTTGTCAATGTATTGATGAATGTGTTCAAACTGTCATAACTATGATATTTTAAATTTCATATTCCATCTGTATTTAAAATATTGAAGGTTCAATTTTATGGAACTGTTAGTGAAGGGGTATGACTGTCAAAAATTTCAACTTCATTTGCAAAATTTTCTTTTTCTTAACTTATATTTGGTACAGGCACCCAAAAGAGGAGTGAAGGCCCCAGTAGTGGCAAAGAAGAAGACTGTAAGTAATAGCTTCTTTTGAATAATTTTTTGGAAGGAAATCAATAGCAGCCATTCACTTTTCTTAAGAACTGAGGAAGTGCACTCGTTTAGTTTATTAGAATGACCAATACATTCCATGCACAATTTTTGAGGAGTTGTATACAGGATAAATAGTTATCTGCTGATATTCTTGATCACATCAAATAGTTTTCCAATTATTTCGCATTTGCTTCACCAAAAAAAAAACATAGGTGAGCATCTAAGGAATTGGATGAGTCCGTCCTCAACTTCTTGAATCCTTCCTGGACTTGAATTCAGTCAACTGCTTAAGTTTATAGATATGCGATGTTTATGTTTGTCCTTCTTTATTCATTATGACGGAGAGCATATTTATGTTACAGGAGAAGGTTGTGAACCCTCTGTTTGAGAAACGCCCAAAACAGTTTGGAATAGGCGGGGCATTACCCCCAAAACGAGATTTGCATAGATTTGTCAAATGGCCAAAAGTTGTTCGTATTCAAAGGCAAAGGAGGATATTGAAGCAACGATTGAAGGTTCCGCCTGCTTTGAACCAGTTCACAAAAACACTTGACAAGAACCTTGGTAAGGCAGTCTTCTTTCCTGTATATATTTTGAGCTTCGTTTGGTTATATAATCATGTTTATAATCCATGAAAATTGCTTCTATACATGATTGAAATTTTGGTTTGGAGTAATAAAGTTCAATGTAGTTTTGAAACCCAAACTTGTCAACTGACAAATCTTTTGTTTATACCTATATTACGAGTATCTTTATTTTTTACGTATTTGACATTCTATACGTTATAGCCACAAATCTTTTCAAGATGCTGCTTAAATATAGACCCGAGGACAAGGCTGCTAAGAAAGAAAGGCTTCTGAAAAGGGCAAAAGCTGAGGCAGAGGGTAAAACTGTGGAGTCAAAGAAGCCTATTGTTGTCAAATACGGCCTTAATCACATTACTTACCTCATTGAGCAGGTACTCCTGATTTATTTGTTGTTATACCTAATGCTGTTATTTGTTACGTGTCATTGCTTGGCTTTATCCAAATAAATGTTCAACTCAATTCAATGGATCTGATGTTTATGGCTCGAAGGTTCTTCGGGATTTCGATGAGTTGTCAGAGTGGATTTTAGTTGATAGGTCTTAAGCTTTCCTTTTGTTTTCCTATTCCCTTTTTTTAATTTTTTTTTTTTCTGTAGAATTGGTTCAAATCTGTTTTTGAACTTGCACGATCGATTGTACACACCCGCATAATTCTAGTTTTGTAGGGTTTTTGCTTGATTATTTATATTTCAGTTAAATGTCACATGTTATATCATGGCTAAGAATTGGACAGCCAGAAGTAGCCTAGTTGCTATTTCACTATTTGCAATACAATTTTAACTTTGTTTATTCAATACACGCAGAACAAGGCGCAGTTGGTCGTTATTGCTCACGATGTTGATCCAATTGAACTTGTTGTCTGGCTGCCTGCCTTGTGTCGGAAAATGGAGATTCCTTATGCGATTGTAAAGGGAAAATCACGTCTAGGAGCGGTTTGACTTTTTGCCATTCTCTTTATAAAGTCAAAAATTGATTAATAATCTGTAATTACTAATTACTTTTCGAAGTCCAGTGTTAACCATTTTGCCATTTCCATATTTTTTAACAGATTGTCCACAACAAAACAGCCACAGCTTTGTGTCTTACATCAGTAAAGAATGAAGATAAGATGGAATTCAGCAGAATCGTGGAGGCAATCAAGGTAACAAAAGCTTCGCCCGAGTGGCATTAAAATTCGATTCCTGTTGTTAACTTACATTTTTCCATTTTAATTTTATTTCAGGCCAACTTCAATGACAAGTATGACGAGCACCGGAAGAAGTGGGGAGGTGGCATCATGGGTTCTAAATCTCAGGCCAAGACTAAAGCGAAAGAGAGGCTGGTAGCCAAGGAAGCAGCTCAAAGGATGAATTGAGCTGAGCTTCAACAAGGGTGCTAGAAAAGAGATTATAGGAACCGTTTCTGTAACTCCAGTTTTGATTGTTCTTGATAAGTTGGATTTTGGTATAATTATCTTCTATGTTCTTTGTCTCTTTGAAAAGTTCATTACCATGAAAATGACCATTTTTCATGTGGATTAAATTGATCTTGGTGTAGTCTAATCAGATTTCATGCTTTGCAACTGCAAACCCTGAAGATTTCTGATCGTTCGAGTTCGAGCTTTGGGCTTAACAATGTTTGTCTAAGTCCGTCTATATGGTATCATTTGTCAAGCCTGAACCCGCCCATGGAGTCATTTAGGTTATCATTTATTAATTATTAGTATTATTATTTTAAGATAACATAATTTAATTTTTTGGCAAATTTCGCCCAAGTGTGTTCATACTTTCCAATTAATGGTCAAGTGAGCCCAAATTCTCTTTTTAGGCTAACACAAATTTTTTAAAATTATTTATGTGCAAGTGATGTTTTCTAACAAGATTACACTTTTACCCTTATTTAACTAAAAAGACTAAAAACCTTCAATGTAGATTACTCTTTTACCTTTTTAACAACTTTACCTTAGTTGTTCTAAACCCATCACTTTCATATTTCAGAGCGGAGAAATAGAGGACCAAAGAATTATTTGGCTATTTCTCCGGCCAATAAGTGCATAAAGAAGAAGCATTAGAAGAAGAGTTTTACCGACGGCCATCTTCTTCTCCAACAACTGTTTCTTGCTGTCACGTGGCTTTTTGAAGAAGTGCTTAACGTAGTCAAAGTAAAGAATATGCTTGTACACCGCCTCCCCCCTACTTTCCACCACCACCTCTGGCAAGGGTCCAATAGCGTTGTCCGGCCTTGGGTTGATGAAGATCTAAACCGAGATCTAATCCCTAATTTCGCTTACGACAGCCCGGTGTTCGATACTCTTGTACCATTCATTACTCATAGTTTGTAACGCGTCGCCGACGTTAATGACAAGGGATCCACCGATTGGTGAGACATGGAGCCAGTTCTCGCCATCGAGTCCTCGCATGTAAAGCCCGTCAATGTCGTCTTGAAATGAATAAAACCCAATTGTACAGAACAAGAAAACTCAGTTAATTTGCTGACTTGATAACCAAGTTGCTATTTAAAATTGCAAAACCCAATTAAATTGTTGACTTGAATACCAAGTTGCTATTTAAAATTGCAAAACCCAATTAAATTGCTGACTTGAATACCAAGTTGCCATTTTAAATAGCAACTTGGTTATCAAGTCAACAAATTAACTGGATTTTCCTGTTCTATACAGTTAGTGACTCTTTTCATCTTAACTCAAGCAATCGCTCGTTGGGGATTTCAACACTTAAGGATTATTAAGAATATACACCAAGACCGGACGAAACATCATAATAGATCGTAACTCGAGTAAAAGAAATCCCTAGTTCTTGCCTCAATTACAAATCCCATTTTAAAAAGCTTCAAAACAATCTTGAGTAGGTGATATTTCTCACAGCTTTATTGCTTCTTTGTTTCAAGGCTCTGTAAACAGTCCACTAATTCAAAGAGAATTATTGTCTTCTGATTAAGCATGAAGAGTGAGCGTCGCGAGGTAACAAGCAGAGATTTTTGAGCTATTGGAGTGTGACGATAAACTGATGTTTTGGGTTTACCTAAAAGAAATGGCTTCTTCTTCGTGCGCTTACCGGCCGAAGAAATAGCCGAATAATTCTCGGATCATCTTCTTCTTCTCCGTTCTGAAATATGAAAGCAATGGGTTTAGAGCAATATAAGGTAAAGTTGATAAAAGGGTAAAAGAGTAATAGGTTGAGAGCTTTTTGGTATTTTTAGTTAAATAAGGGCAAAAGTGTAATCTGATTGGAAAACATCACTTGAGCATAAATAGTTTCTAAAAGTTTGTTGTTAGCCTAAAAAGAGAATTTTGACTCACTTGACCATTAATTGGGAAGTGTGAACACACTTGAGCCTAATTTTTTTAATTTTAAACCTTCTTAAGCAAATGGTAGACCAGGTTTACCTTCCCAAGTCTGTGTGTTGGAGAATCTTTTAATCTAAAACACTTTTAAACCATCTTGTATAAATATTGCATCGGTTGGTGATCATAGTATTACTATTGTGTTTAATGAGATTCAAGCACAGGTCTTCATTGCCACAACATAGAATTCTCACCACTAAACTACATTCACAAGATAAAGGTGAATTTAAGTGAAAGTTTATATTATTAAGACAAATTTGAACGTCTTTCGAGGTGCTTGTTATGTTATCAATCTTCACATCCTCTGGCAGAGTCAGACTAATCTAACATAAATCCAAGTCTGACCCAAAAGACTAATCGTGCCATAAATTTCAGCTCAGTCTGGCCGTACGGACTACTAACCCTTGCTCAATTCCGTCCAAACACAAAGCCGTACAAGTCACCCGACCCATTACCAACCTTAGCTACCGTCGGTATCTATAGTCGACAAGTTTAGTAATCTGATTTTTGTTTTAACACGCTGGTTTGTCTAGTAGTATTATTTTAGGTGTGAAATAAGGGAAAGCAGGGTGCTGTGGTGTAGTGGTTATCACGTTAGTTTTACACACTAAAGGTCCCCAGTTCGATCCTGGGCAGCATCATTTTTGTTTTTTTACATTTTTCCTTTTCCTTCTGCTCCATCGCCTCATTTATGACAGCGTGTCATATGTTTCAAAAGGAAACATAAATCAAATTGTCCAGATTATTAAAAAAAACGCTCCCCCCTTTACCTCCTCTTACCATTTTAGAAAAATAAAACGTCAATTTTGAAATGAAAAAAAAAATAGAAAGAAGTGTAACTCCTTCACTTTAACCTTTTTTCAAATTTAAACCAAACCTCATTCACAATCTTCTCACATCTTTTCATTTGGCATTAATACTCTCTCTCTCTCTCTCTACTACGGTAAAATATTTTCATATTTCAGTTCATCAACCCCTCTTGTTCTTCTTGTTCTTATTCATTTCTTTTTTCCTTGTTGAAGAAAGTGAAGAAACAATGTGCACACCATGGACTATAGCAAGGCTCATGAGATTGGGAACTTCCAGTGTTTTCAGTTGTGGGCTTCCTCTAGGTAACAACAACACTTGCTCTCTCACATAATAATTCTTATCTGTACTTTCCCTTTTGTCTGTTTCAATGTATGGATTCCAATTAAATAAGAAAAAAGTACCAAGTTTAATCCTTTTTTTTTTTTTTTTTAAACATATTCACTAGCAGATGATAAAACGGTTGATTTTCACTGTTCAACACCCCATTTATCTACTGAGACCATGATCTTCGAGGCGAAGAACGAAAGAAGACGCTACAAGTCTAACCCAGAACAGTCACCAGTCAAGGGCATTGGACCAAGTAACAAAGAGATCAACTCAAACTGCCATTCTTTTACAGATGAAGACTACATTGTATTTTGTTTTGAAGAAGATGGGGCAATCCATAGAGTGAAGAATGACAAGATGGAAGCATCCAAGCATGCCAAATGCAAGCCCAGCCAGTCAAGGCGGCGCTTCAACCGTAAGGTCAGTAAAAAAAAACTGGGATTAATGTTACATGATCCGATCAAAGAACTACTCTGTTTCCTGAACTCTAGAAATCCTTTTATGTTTTCTTTGTTTGGAAAAAAAAAAAAAAACAGCTTAGCTATGGCAAGGATGCAGATATGGTTGAGTCAAGTGAAGAAGAAATTGCAGCAACAAATTTGCAGGAATCTGATTTAAAGAATAAAGAGGTTCATATCTTGCTTTATTGTCTGATTACCAATTACATCTCCTGATCATTGTATAGTTTGTGCTTCAAAATTGGTTACATTCTCCTGATCCTTGTACAGTTTGTGCTTCAAAATGGGTTGCAAGTCCTCTTCATGGTAGAATTCACTAGATGGGCCTACGCTCAGGTGATGAGCTTTACCATGTAAATTGACTAGGGGATGCAACTTAGGTCGGTTAAACCCGAAACCAAACCGACCCAAACCAGTTTTGGTTCGGTTTCTATATATTTGCTTCAGTTTTGGTTTTGAAATTATAAAACCGAATTAGGTCGGTTTTGTTTTGGGTTCAAGTCTCGGTTAAATCGAACTGACCCAAACTGATTTTGGTTCAGTTTGGGCTAGGGTTCTAGATATTTGGTTTAATTTTGATTTTGAAATTATAAAATCGAATTAGGTCGGTTTGCTTTTGGGTACAATTCTCGGTTAAACCAAGCTGAGTTAGATAAACCTTCACCAATGTCGGTTTGCTCTTGGGTTGATGTCAACCCAACCCAAACCAAACCGAACCGAGTTGCACCCCTAAAATTGACCAAATGAATGTCAAAATACTCTTTCTATATTACATGCATTTAGATATTTCAGACAACAGCTAATTCTGTACTGAAATAGGGTGAATACGGGGAGAGCATATATTTAGATCCTGAAACAGAGAAAATTGAAGATTCTGGGTCAATCTCTGTTGAATCAAATAACTCTATTCAATCAGACAGCAGTACAGGTTCCTTTGCCTTCCCTGTGTAAGTTACAATATTATCATTTAAACAATTCACCATTTCAATAGGAAATTTTTGATTCAGTTTTGGTACTCGTATTATACATGCAGAATAAATTGGGAGAGGAATGGGAGTCCCATAAGAATGCCAACAGCAGACAACTTGTATTTCAAGAAGCACCGAGCCTGGTGTATGGGTCCTCATTGTTTTAGATTCTGAAAATTTGTTTCTTACAATGTAATTTTTGGTTTGCCAGGAATAGAAAATTTTCATCTATTGCTTTTCCTTTTTCAACCTTTTTCTTTGGCTCTGTTTGAATCACCTGAAAATAATGGAAAAGAAAAATATTTTTCTGAATTTTAAAAAATTTCTAATGTTTGTTTAAATGGAAAATCATAAATTACAGAAAATTATTTTAATGAATTTTCAAAAAGTCTGGAAAATAACTTCCCGGAAAAGTCTACCGGAAGTTATTTTCCGTCATGACTCACAACCTTCCTTTTTCTAAAAGCTCCCTCCCCACACCTTGAACTGTCTCTAACATTAGCTGGTGCTGCTGTTTTTTCTGAATTTCTTTTCCATCAAACAAGAAAATATTAAAAAAAATATTAACTGTAAAATATTTTACAGAACTTTATTTTCTTGATTTTTCAAGTTTTCCTGCAATTCAAACAGAGCCTTTGTGGATTATGCTAGCAAGGGTCTGAAATGACTTGAAACAGATATTTGAACTTTTGAGTTGCTAAGCCATCCATGCTCATTGGATTACATATAAATTGAAAGAGTTGCATTAACCAGACATATTCCAGTTGTTCAATCCAATTGCTAGCAACCTATATCATGCTTTCCAAAGAAAATGCGAAAGAAAGACAAAATACCATGGCCTATAAAGTAAAAGATCTAAGTAATCACTGCATACTTATTGGCAGAAGGTGTTTTTTCTTCTAGGAAATGTGCAAACTAAAGGTCAAGCGAAGCTTCATGGAACATTCTCAAGTAAAATGAAGATACTTAAATGAAATTTATACTAAAGAAAATTGTCAAAGTAAATACCACAAAAAGTTGTCTATGAGAGAGATACCCAAAAAGGGCTAGTGAGCAGGCACTTTGCTTGGAGATCCAAGTAATCCACGACTGGGAAATCTACTGTCGACATTCGCATTGTTGGTTCTGAGAACAAATGATTGCAGATATAATCTCGCATTGGTTGCAATTGCAAGTGATTCCTCATCTTGATTTTCTCTTGCGGCCGCAAGAGCAGCAATATATGCTTCTCTTGCCTCTTCCATCTTCATCTCCATCCCATCCATATCATCCTGTTTGCGCCAAGTTAGATGTCTCAGTAACCAAGTTAACAAAAAAGCAACACAATCAATCAAGTATGTGTCTTATGCCTAATATGAATCAGCAGCATGAACCCTTTCCATCACTCCATCCCATCAGAAGTTATATCTTTTGGTTAAAGTGCGTTCCCAAATTCTTTACCACTGATTCTGACACAAGGAAGATAGGTGTATCAGCTGACATGAAAGATAAGTGCTTGTCAAAATCTTGCCTCTCTATTGCCTACTTGGAGTCTCGTGCATTCTTGCAGATATGGAAATGGATGTATTCCTCCTCATAAAGCTTCGCAAAATCTTACAATTCTTATGGTACTACAGATTTAACACAAAGATGCCTGAAATACGTAAAATATTTAGCTGGCTGTGTATTGCAGGGTTTTAGAACCCACGCCCAACTGGCTCATCAAACTAGTAACTGCTTGTGAACAGCTTATGATACCCTATTGCCTAGGGGTGTAATTCGGTCAGTTTGGTTCGGTTTAGTGGCCAAACCAAAACCAAAATACAAAGATCTAAACCGAAAATCGAACCGAACCGAAATAAAAACCAATATATATAAAACTGAACTACAGTGACCCAAACCAAAAGCCGATTTTTTTTTGTTTTGTTCAGTTTGATAAATCAATGCTATTTTACGTACTAAATACACACATATACACACAAAAGCACACGCGCGCACCCACACACATTTATATATTGTCTAGTTCGGTTCGGTTCAGTTTACATATACTTGTTTTAGTTCGGTTCGGTTTGATTCCGTTTAATCGAAGCCTTAACCGAAAACCAAACCAAACTAATTTGGTTTTTAATTTTTCAAACCATAACCAAACCGAAATGAAAAAAACCAACTCAACCCCGACTTTTTCGGTTTAGACCAAATCAATTGATTTAGACTGCTACTTTTAAAGCTTCTCAAACATGTACCCTGGCAAAAATGACAAAGCAAATGCATGCGACATGCAAATATAAACTCTAAGATATAGTTAATTCAATACAAGATAACAAAATAATGCAAACAAAAAAGTGGAGCTTACTATTTGTACATCCATATAAAATGGAATGACATCGTAGTCCTCAGCATATGCAGTCGAATCGTTCTTAGTCAGGCCATCAAACAATAGAATAAATGATGAAATCTCTCCTTGCATAGAATCTAGCTCCTCTTGTAGCTTCTCAACTTTTTTATTAGATGTCATTGCTTCCCACTGTAATTTTTCCAGGGCTGCTTGCTTGTCTGCAAGTCTAATCTGCAGAAGAAGATTGCTGTTGTTATTGTCAAGTGATTCAACACAAAAACATGAGCACACAAGAACACATAACTTGTCAGACAAACAAATAAATAACCGCCTCATTGCTTGTTGAGTATGCAACATGAGAAAAGGAAGGGGGGTAGGAGTATAAGATTACGCCATCTGTTTATACCAAAACAGGACCGGAGCATTTTTGTCTGCATGTTTGTATGACTCATGTTCGTAATAAAGTCACTCTATTATGTCTAAAGGAAGCTAAATATAGCAGACCTACTGAACTTCTATTATCTGGATTGATCTCAGATTTATCACTACGAGTAATCCATTCCATGAAGTAGCTAGATCATTCCATAAAAATTTTGACGCAGAGACGAGGACTTAATTTTCTCTTTCATGAATAATGAAAGGAAATATGATTTAGAGAGAAAAGCTGAAAGGATGTCAATAATTTGTTTTTCAAGTGAAAAGAAAAAAGTAGAAATCAAATGTCATTCATATGTGCTAGAAGTCGTTGCCAAGATATTTTAATGTATAACTCTTTAACATCTCCACGATAATGTCTATTCCTAGATAAATCTATACATAATATTAAATACCATGGAAACCTTGCCATAAACTAAAAACCAAAGAAGAACAATTATAACAGTGTGAGAGGAAATCAAACTTCCACCCTGTTACACATTCGTCACAGTACATACATGATGTCAGGACTTAGAACCCACCATTCAGCAGCTTGCTTCCAAGAAACTTGTAACCAAAATAATCCCAACCAACTTATCTTAACCAGTGTATACCATGGCGGCGACATGTCGCCATTTCTCGACTGGGCGACACGACATATACACTTGATATCGTTTTGGCTCGACTTGGGCGACATCGGTGACATGTCACCCATGTTGCCCAAGTCGACTTAATTTTTTTTTTTGGTTTGAGACATGTCGGGCGACATGTCGCCCAAGAAGGGAAAACAGTTAAAACTGGGCGACACGTCGCGCATGTCGCTTATAAAAGGGGGAAATCGAACATTTGTCCCCCTTATAACCATTTTTCTCCTCCCCTCTTCATTTTTTTTGGTGATTTCTGCCGAAATCAAGTTTATTTCACCTGATTTGTGTATGAAAACACAAGTCTAGCTCCGATCTACGACTCTACCCCGTTTTGAAGACTTTTCCCGACGAAATCAAGATAAAAACTCATTTTCTTCAGATCTAGAGTAAACTTGTTGTTGAAATCATGAATCCTAATTATATGTTAAGTAATGACACCCGATCTACAAAT
>JAUPMG010080585.1:0-12863 GCA_031762675.1 Pachysandra terminalis | reverse complement strand
CCATTCAATTTCTCAATTGAATCTAGACCACACAATACCCTTAGATTCTAGAAGGTCAACAAAAGAGGTGTGCTACGATGTGTGACACTAAGATCAAGCAAACAAGGTCTATACGATCGCACGGTCGGATCCAATCCGATCGGCGATCCAACGGAGGAAGGAAGAACACAATCCCACATGGTCTTCCTCCATGATCACAACTTTGAAATAGAAATAAATACACTTGCATCGAAATAATACTAAACTTGGGCATTACCATGCCGCGTCTGAGGTTGTTCCACGAAGAATATGCGAACCTTGAAGCTTTTACTTCTTCTTCTTCAAGAGTTCCATAAGAGAGAAAAGCGATGAGAGGGAGAGAGATGTGAAAATTGTGTTTTGAAACCTAAGTCTTCTATTTATAGGCCCTTAAGGGCAAGGTTGTAAATTAAAAAACTACAGGGGCAAGACAGGGTTTCTAGCTCTATTCTTTCAATTTAATTACTCTATTAATTAATTATGTTGCAAATATATTTAGGGGCTTCAAATGAATCTTCTAGGTTGTCTAAACCAATTATTATCTTGATAATTGATTTTATTTCCTATTTAACTGCTAAGTTCAGTTATCTGAATCATATTGCTTCCTAAGTCTATCTAGCTGACCTGAACAGTTTTAGATGACGTAAGAATTTTAAGAGTTCTAATCCTAATTAACAAACGAAATTAAATTACTAAATCGTAAAATTACTATTTTACCCTAAGGTCTCAAGTTAAGATTTTTAGGGATTATTCAAGTTCTTACAATTGAGATCATATGATGAACCAACATTAAACGATTACTATACAGAAAGGATTTCATCTTTGGGTGTGGCCTTGTATGCGGGGATGGTTCGAGAAGACATCTTTCCCAAAGATGGATCAATCTTTGTGGAACCCACAATGACTACATTACATATTAGAATGTTTGTTTAGATTACACTTGGTGATTTCACAAGTTAGGAACACAACATGCCATCTAGTGAAATGATGAGTTAGGAGCACACCATGCATTAATTAAGACATGACCTCATGCATCGTTATTACACATTATTTGTTCTCTTGGTTTTTTCATTGAATATCATTGAAGAGTGGCTTCGGCCCTACTTCAATCTTAGATTACCTTGAACTTTTTTACTTACTGGCTATGTGTACCTTATGCTTTTAAGCAACCACTTTCAGGTCTTATAGATGAAGTTAAATTGGAAGATGAAGATCAAAACGGAACCCAGAAGAAGATGAAGATATTTATTTGTTTGATGTAATGTAATAGATAAATAGTTGTTTTATTTGAATTACCTGTTCCATGAATGTTTTATTGGGGATTTGATTTAACATGGAACGTGTATTTTAATGCCTTTGTTTTCGTTGTTTATTTCTTGGATTTAAATGTAATAATCGACTATACTTAACCTTAAATCTGATTTTCCAGAAATACCTTGATACCTTGACGTTTAGTTTCATAAGGATACGATACTAGTCTTTACTAGAATGTTTGCATGATGATTTTACTAAAACTTGTAGCAGGGTTTAATCTCTATAATTTTATTGTTTATATAGTCAATTTTTTTATAGTTATTAGGAATTGATTTGAAAGCACTAGACTAGTGTTAATTTCTGTTGATTTGTTGAATGTTGTTTGTAATGGAAATTATTTTAAGAACATTAAGTTTCACAACTTATATCTTACAGAATATCCTTTTGATTTAGTGATCTTGGTTAGATATTGCTTATCCACTCCCAAGTTTTATTCGGGGTGAGGGTTAAAAATTCAAATTTGGGATCTCCAATGACGTTTATGGTTTTGGTTCGTGACAAAAGTGGTATCAGAGCCTAAGTCTTCTGCTTTCAATCAATTTCATAAGTTTTTGGTATAATGATATTTTAGAAGTCTTCAAGGTGCCGATATTTCTTGAGTTTTCTGTATGTTGAATGTTAAATACTAACAATCTGACATTTTAACTCATGGGAAAAGATGATGTTATCTTCTCTTTCACAGGTACTTAGAGCGAATTACAATGGCCGGTAGAAGAGGTCGACATGCAGACTTGGAACCGCCTGAGGAGAACAACACCGACAATCAGCAACTTGCCAGTATATATCAAGTTATGGGTGGCATGTCTACTATGATGCAACGACAATAGGCTCAACTCCATAACCGTGCATAGAGGAATATAACCGATATTGAGAGCTTCAAGAAGTTAGGACCGACCGTCATCAAGGGAACAACAAATCCTGTCATAGCTCAAGCCTGGATTGACTCGATAGAGCACATATTTGAGGTCATGGAAGTAAAAGATATAGATATGGTTCGTTTTGCAGCCTTCATGCTTGAAGGAGAGGCTCGAAGGTGGTGGAACTCCATACTAGAGATCAGCCCGGTCAGCTCATGGATGAAATTGAAGGTCTTCTACCTTGAGTACTTTCTCGAGACAATCAGAAGAGAGAAGGAGCTTAAGTTCATGAAGCTCAAGCAAGGTAGCATGTCAGTGATGGAGTACGCAGCCAAATTCACAAAGCTATCACAGTTTGCCTAGTATGCAGTGGACGAAGAGGAGAAGAAAGTGTTCCAGTTTGAGAGCGAATTGAGGCACAGTATCAGGAGCAGATTTGTTGTATGAGAATTTACCAAGTATCATGAAGTGTTAAATTGCACCCGTAAGGTAGAAAGGGGTATACGAGAATTTCATGAGATTCAAGATCGGAAAAGGGACAGGAAATCCAGAAAGTACCAAGCCAAATTGCAGAAAAGACGATAGACAAAGGAATCAATAAAAGCCCCACGCTTTACTCCAAATATGAAGTGCTAAATGGCGAAACTCATCACAAGTGCCACAACAACAGATTTAATCATAAGGATAGCAACAAAGTGTACCCGAACTCCATTGCCAACAGAATCAGAACTCGGCACAATAACAACAACAATATGAAGTAATTGAAGGTACTATTTGAATTTAGCAAGAGATGATTTGTTACTAGAACGCATTCAAGGTAAGTATCTCAAACCTTTCCGATTAGGTAACTGAATTTCGGGGAAAAAATTTCTTTAAGGAGGGTAGGATGTAACGGCCTGAACTTTTTAATTATGTATGCTTGATTTAGTTAGCAATTATGATGTTTATTTTCCTTTGCTTGGGTTAACAACTGGGTTAATCCTTCCTTACGAATGGTTGTGATTTCGCCTCATTAACTTGGGCGTTACACACCCTAGCGTGGCCCTTTTTATTTGGGATGTGTGGTAGGGATCCCTTTGATCCTTTGATGTATGATGTGTGGCCATGATCATTGTTTCCATTTTGTTTTGAATTGTGTGGCTAGGATTGGAGAAGACATGGTTGTTGGAGGGGTATACCCACTCCCACTCATGTCTAAATCCAATGGTTAGGATTTTAGTGGTTGAGATCAAGGGTTTTCCTTGAGACAACACATTGTACCTATACCCTAGAGGTATGGCTCTCTCTTTGTCTGTCTCTTCCATGCACGGGAGAGCTTGTATGAAAAAACCTTAGAGAAATTCTTGGTGGAGGAGCTTGGAGAAGAAGGAGAACTTGAAGCTTGTGTTTGCTTTGATTTGATCATTTTCCATCTTCTCAAGGTAAGTAATCTTGTTCAATGTGGTTTTAGGTTGGATTAGGTTTACAATAGCAATCCTCTATGATTAAAATGATTAAAACTAGGTTTCTCTTGATTAAGAACTTCATATGCCTAATTTGTGTTGTCAAGTTGTTTGAAGATGATTACAACTTGAGATTTAGAGTTTGAAATGTGATATCTATGCTAAATTTGTTTACTTAACTCTCTATTTGCATGAAATGTGATTAATAATGGAAAATTGAACAAAACACGCCCAACCCGAGGTTCGGCGCGCCGAACTAGTCACCAACCAAACCCAAAAATCCTCTGGCGATTTCCTCGGCTCATCGAGAATTCCTTCAAGCTTAGAATGATTCAAAATTTTTTTTTTTTTGGATTCCTTTATTCGTTAGAAATCCAACAACACAAATATGAGGTGATTTCAACTTATACACACAAAGATATGGGCTTTTTAGTGTAGGGGTGTCAAATGAGAAACATTGCACGGCGCCCCGATGAGTACAGCGAGGAGTTCGCTGAGACCCATTTTGGTGCACCAAGAGGTGTACCGAGAATTCTGAGAATTTCATGGTCCCTAGAAATTTCGCCGAGAACCATTTCGGTGAGTCGAGACGTGTGCCGAGTCTGATTTCGTCGGTGCACCGAAAGGTACGCCGAGACACCCAAACCTGTCCTTTTTGACTGAAAGTTCACATAAAAGTATAATTTGACTTAATTAGACTGATTATGATGCTAGTTTTATTGGATTATCATTATTTATCATAGTTACTTCACTATGGACCCGAGTATGAGTAAAGGTTGTCATAGAACTAACCCTTTTCCTCAGACATGTCCGATTGGCGCGAAACTTTGCGCACAACCTATAATTGACCTAATGGGATCAAATATGATGTTGCTCTATTAAATTGTGGATATTTCATACAGTTTTTTTCCTTATTAATGTTTGTTTTGTTAAATTATGGATAATTCATATAGTTGCTTCCTTATTGATGTTTTTTCTGTTAAATAGTGGATATTTCATATGGTTGTTTCCTTAGTGATTTATAAGCCATACATATTGATTTTCGAATTAATGGGTGAGATTTTGAATGAACCTGTCCTACACTCTATCGTTAATCCTAGCATATTTTATATCTACGGCTGAGGCTGCTCACATATACATGATACCTAATTAATTAACTCTTCTGTTTACATCTTGTTTGTGTGATTATCGCAATCAGGGTGTTTGATTTGTGTTTCACATTGTACACAAACTTGATTGCTTAGCTAATGTGCACTATATCACTTGCACTGCATTAGCTTCATGACCATGGAGTTGGTCTACAAGCCTTACCCTTTTCGTATGAGTCCATACTTCAGCATTTCAAGGTGAACATGAGAATATTATGATTTGGAAATCATAATAAGTGAGGAGACTTATATTTTATGGGTTGAGGGACCGTACATCCCAATAGCCTATGAGACTTGGGGAAAGATAATAAGAGTGAGCTCTGATAGTAGATTGGTATTGTATGGTTCTCTGAGGTTGTTCTGGGTGATGCCTTGGAATTCTTCCCTTTGATAAAAAATAAGTGAGGGGATTGTGCCCTCTAGGTTGAATCCCCTAGAAACTATGTTGCACACAAAGAATAATCTGCTATTTCTGCCATATATTGGGGGATGGTTCTGGGTGAGCATCCTTGGGTAGTATGATTGATATCATATGATGAGCCAACATTAAACTATTACTATATAGAAAGGATTTCATCTTTGGGTGTGGCCCTGTATAGGGGTGGTTTGAGAAGAGATCTTGCCTAGAGATGGATCGATCTTTGTGGAACCCACAAGGACTGCATTACATATTAGAATGTGTGTTTATATCACACTTGGTGATTTCACAAGTTAGGAGCACAACATGCCATTTAATGAAATGATGAGTTAGGAGCACACCATGCATTAATTAAGACCTGACCTCATGCATCCTTATTATACATTATTTGTTCTCTTGGTTTTGTCATTGAATATCATTGAAGAGTGGCTTTGGCCCTACTTCAATCTTAGATTACCTTGAACTTTTTTACTTACTGGCTATGTGTACCTCATGCTTTTAAGCAACCACTTTCAGGTCTTATAGATGAAGTTAAATTGGAAGATGAAGATCAAGACGGAACCCAGAAGAAGATGAAGATATTTATTTGTTTGAAGTAGTGTAATAGATAAATAGTTGTTTTATTTGAATTACCTGTTGCATGAATGTTTTATTGGGGATTTGATTTAACATGGAATTTTTATTTCAATGCCTTTCTTTCCGCTGTTTATTTCTTGGATTTAAATGTAATAATTGACTATACTTAACCTTAAATCTGATTTTCCAGAAATACCTTGATTCCTTGATGTTTGGTTTCATACGAATACGATACTAGTCTTTACTAGGATTTTTGCATGATGATTTTACTAAAACTTGTACCAGGGTTTAATCTCTGTAATTTTAATGTTTATATATTCAATTTTTGATTGTTATTAGGAATTGATTTGACAGCACTAGACTAGTGTTAATTTCTGTTGATTTTGTCAGAAGGTTGTTTGTAATGGATATTATTCTAAGAACATTAATTTTCACAAATTATATCTTATATAATATCCTTTTGATTTAGCAATCTTGGTTAGATATGGCTTACCCACTCCCAAGTTTTATTTGAGGTGAGAGTTACAAATTCAAATTTGGGATCTCCAATGAGGTTTCCGATTTGGTTAGTGATAAGTACTGCCAAGGCGGATTCTATTTTTTTGGATAACAGGTGGAGATCCCCTCCTACTGATAATGCTACTATCAATTCGTTGTGGAATAGACTTGAAGAAGTACCTCTCCACCATCACTTACAGAGGGACATGGTGATTTGGAAGCCGGATGTGAGAGGCAAGTATAAGATTCAAGACACATGGCTGCCGCTTGGACAATATAGGTCTGTTATGAGTTGACACAGGCTAGTATGAAACAAACATAGAATTAGAAAGCACTCCTTGATATGTTGGCTTTCCATAGTTGAAAGACTCCTCACGTACGATAGACTTCAAGCTTTTAGCATCATTCAGAGTGGTAAATGTGTCTTATGTGGAAGGGTTGATGACTCTTATGGTCACCTGTTCTTTGAGTGTGCTTACACTCAGGTGATTTGGCAACAAATTCCGAAACTATGTAACATTAGTTGTCCTCCGTTGGTGTGGAACGGTTCTATTTTATGGTGTGACAAGAAATTTGCTAGGGAAATCATGCCTGTAATCATCATAAGGTTAGTTTCAATGCCACGATTTATGACATCTAGCACGAGAGAAATGTCAGGATCTTCCGTAATGAATATATGGCTAAAAGTTTGTAGTCGCAAAGATTGTGGAGGAGGTGTCTTATAAGCTCCTCAGCTGTGTTGACAGAGTTCCTGATTGTGCTGATAATAAAGAGATATGTGACAACTATAACTTCAGACCCTCTTCTACTTTCATAGTATCATTTCACTTACTTGGTCCCCACCTCCCTTTGGTACTATTCTACTTAAGTGTGATGGTGCTTTGTCCCCTAGCCGTGGGGGGGGGGGGTCGAGGGTGTGATTAGAGATCACCTGGGAAGCTGCAAGGGTGCCTTTGTTGTGTCTAAAGAACCTCATATTGTGCTTGCATAAGCTGGAGGTTTTTCTTATTAGCCTGGAGTTAGCATTAGATACTAGAGCTGAATCTCTTATTATCACTACTAATTCTGATATTACCAAGCAGCTTATTTCTACTGATATGGAGATCCCCTAGTGGCAGCACTCGTTGGTGACTCGGATCAAGCATAAGATGACCTACTTTAAGTCTTGCCATGTGAAGCATGTGTTTAGAGAATTGAATAGCGCTGTTGGTTGGCTGGCTTCCTACACCACCATCAAGGACATCTGTCACGTCATAAACCTAGAAATCTCAATTGAGTCCCCAAATTTAAGCTGTAACTCTCACCCCATATTCCAATGGGAGTGGATAAGCAATATAGAAACATAAGCGGATGATAATTCATTAATTCTAATAAATATTTAAATAAAAGTACAATCTGTCCTTATTTAATAAACTGAAAATAAACTACAATCTAATACATAATACTATCATTCTAATTTCTAACTTTATTTCCCTTTATTCCCATAGCTCTCCCTTTGGTAGCAATCATCCTTTAACCTGAAAAATATGTCATAAAACATACATAAGCTAAAAGCTCGGATGAGTAGACCTTTAAAACAAGGTATTTACTCATATCCCAATGCTATGAGAAAATATTTAATAATAATGATATGTGGACAACAACCAATTAATACTTATTATCTCACCTTGGTTTCTATCCCAAGGAAGGATATCCATGGTCATATTTTCATCTACAATGCCTAAATCTATATGATAATTATATCAAGTGCATCATACAAAAGATAACAACAATAATATCAACAAGAACATGGAATGCAAATGCATGTTGTTTGCCATTTGAATAGTGTATGCTCCACACCTGATCAAATTCATGGAAATACGAATTTAGAACTTGTTTGCTATCATGTGGAAAGCCTTGTGTGCCAGGCCATTCTGCCAACATTCTTGTAGCCTGCCAGAATCTGCAGCAAGCTAGCATCCAAAGCCTGCCAGCCAACTCTTGGGCCCGCCCACAAGACACCCGCCTGAACACTAAACCTCACAATCTCTCCCACCAATAAGTAGAGTCGTCATCTCATCGTAAGACAAGAATCAAATTTGGAATGTAATCAAACAATTGTGTATATGAGCAAGGGTATTTTTAGATATAAAACATGATCATAATGAGTACTGGAACCATATCCAACCAATTCAAAATTTCACCCGTTGGGCAAACATTACAAATTTTCCATATAAAGGCATATATGCAAAATGTTCATAATTTATCAATTCTAACATCAAATATGGTCTAATTAGGTCAAATATAGCATGCATGCAAAGTTTCATACAATTTAGAGCACTTTCATATTTTTTGGTTTACCTATGGTCAACCTATAGCCAACCGATACCCATCGACTGACTCGGTTGATTGACTGATCGCCATCGGCTGCTCAAGCAGAAAACCAATTTTACTACCTGTGGGCATCGGCTAACCTGTCGGTCGATTGATCCTTGATCAGTTGCTCGGGCAGAAAACCAATTTTAAAACCTGTGGGCATCGGCCAAAGACCAAGAAACCAACCAAAACCCAAAACCCAAAACCCTGGTCGACTGACCGACGACCAGCCCAGAAATCCATCGGTTGACCTGTCGGCTGACCGACGGGTCAATTGATGGCTCAGAAACCCAGAAAACTTAACTTTTTGGAATTGAAAATCATTATTTGGCAAAATTAAATGAAAACACACATATTAAAATATAACTTCGAAGAAAACCAAATATTTACGTCGTAATAAACTCGACAATTCTTACCTTGATCTTGCATGGTATCCAACTCAGAAATTTACTGTTTTTATCATGTTCTTAAGAAGAAAATAATAGAAGATATAGATTTTAAGGTCGTGCTATGTCATACTCATTGAATATGACATAGGCACCTAGTTCATATCGAAAATAGAGTTTAATCTGGATACCTACCTCGAATCCCTAATTGTGTTGTTTCTTCTTCCTCTTCAAGCTTGATCTTCTGAAGTTTTCTTCAATTCCCCAAGCTCCTAAAGCTCCAGCAATCCTTATCTCCTCTCTCTTCCCTCTTTAGAATTATGATTCTTACGTCCTACCCCTTGGTTTATATAGATTTCCTACAGTTTCCTATTTAGTCTAGGAGTTGTTATCTAGGTTGGATTATAAGTTTAAATCTCTACCCTTAGATTACGTTGATTAGTTCCTACGAAATCCTAACCATTGATTTTGAGAATCCTAATCTAAATTGGATTATGAGTTAACCTTATCTAATCTTAATCCTTATTAGTTTAGGATTGGTTATAATTCCCTAATTAATCCTAGCCATCAAAATAGATTAGTTTAATTATAGGCTTGAGATCAAGATTCCTAGTTTTAATTATCTATTAAAATGGAATCATAATTAAGTTATAAATATTATTAAATCCTATTGAATCTAAGCCATTGATTTAAATTAAAGTTCCTATAAGATCCTAGCCACACATTATAACTTAAAGAGTTATGATTGTGTGTGAAGCACTTAGTTTCCTACAGTGCACCCCACCAATCACAAATAGTCAAAGTCAAACCTGTAGCTAACTTACTAAAATTTTAAATTAACCCCTATATTTTTATTAATTACCTATTAACCCTAATATTTTAGTTTGGATTATTACAGAAAGAAAATTGGATTTTAGATTCGTTAGTTGTTATCCAAAAAGATCCAAAGGCTATAGGTTTTATTGCCCTAATCATACTACCAGAATAGTAGAAACGAGTAATCCTAAGTTCTTGGAGGATGGAGACATTAGTGGGAGTGGTAATGAATCACGAAATGTAGATTTAAAGGAAAAACAGGTAGCAATTCCTTTATCTGTTCAATCAGTAATGATTGAGGTTCCATATGAACATAAATAATCTCAATTAGTTATGACTGAACCAATCATTGAAGAAACCATTAATGTGCATCAACAAGTTAATGTAGTGGATTCAGGAAATTTAAGAAGATCTCAAGAGATCTACTATTTCTGATGACTACATTGTATACTTGCAAGAACAAGATTTTGACATTGATGTTCAAGAAGATCCCGTTACGTTTTTACACGCCATGAAAAGTGAAAAATCTGTGCAATGGATGAATGTTATGAAAGATGAATTGACATCCCTGAACAAATGAAGTTTAGGACTTAGTCGAATTGCATGTGGGGTCTAAACCAATTAGTTGTAAATGGATCCTCAAGACCAAATATGATTCCAATGGTAGAATATAAAGCCAGACTTACGAAAAAAGGTTTCACTTAAGAGGAGGAATTGATTATAAGTAAACCTTCTCTCCAGTTTCAAAGAAGGAATCCTTTAGAATTCTTATGGCATTAGTAGCACATTATGATCTTGAGTTACATCAAATGGATGTTAAAATGATTTTCTTTATGGGAATCTAGATGAGAAAATATACATGAAATAATCAGAAGGCTTGAGGAGCAAGGAAAGAATAATCTCGTATGCAAATTAAAGAAATCCATATATGAATAAAATGGTATTTAAAGTTTAACTATATTATTACTTATTTTAAATTTTATGAAAAATATTATTGATCAATGTATATATCTGAAGATCAGTGGGAGAAAAATTATTTTTTTCTATATATGGATAATATTTTGCTTACTAGTTTGTTTAATTACATAAAACAAAGAGTTTTCTTTAAAAAAAACTTCAACATAAAGGAAATTGGTGAAGTGCCTTCGTAATAAGAATTGAAATTTATCGGGATAGGCCTACCCAACTACTTGGATTGTCGCAAGGTCCTACATTAAACAAAGTTCTTGAAATGTTTAAAATGATAGGTTGCTCACCTACTCTAGTGCCTATCATTAAAGGTGATAAGTTTGAAAAAGGATCAATGCTTAGGAATCGCAATAAAGTAATTGCAGATAAAAGGACATCCCTGATGATTCTGTAATTGGGAATTTTCTATATAACCAAACTTGTACTCGTCCACAGATTACTTTTGCAGTCAGGAAATTAAGGAGCTACCAAGTGATCGTAGCATGGATCACTGGAGGGTAGCATAGAAGGTAGTATGCTATCTTTATGGGATCAATAGCTATATGCCCATATACAAGTATACCAATCATCTTGGGAAGGTTGGTTATTGTGATTCAACTAATGTTGGATGTAAGGATAGTAGAAAATCTACATCAAGGTATGTTTTTCTGCTTGTTGGTGGAACAATTCCGTAGAAAGTTTGAAGGAAAACTTGTTGCTTCATCCACCATAAAAGATGAGTTTATGGCATGCTGTGAGGCCACTTCACACGCGCTTGGTTAAGGAATTTTATCTTAGGGCTTCCGATTATGGATTCTAGGCTGCTGAGAATTTTCTATGATAATTCCATTATAGTACTCTTCTCTAAGAAAAATAAAAGTTCAAGCGCATCAAAGTCATTAACATAAAATATCTTATTGTTAAGGAGAATATACAGAATCATTTAGTGTCTATTGAACACATGCATCAACACGAAACTAATGATTCGGACCCTATGACTAAAGCATTGACGTCAAAGGCCTATAAGGAACAAGTATTTGAGATGGGTCTCATTACTTTAGTTATATGATTGTATAAGGGTATTTTTGGATTGTTTTTGACAGTATGAGATCTCATAATTGATAATGATGATTCCGTAAAATTTTTTGTTTCCAATTTTGGGCACATATAATTGGATTTATGATAACAGGATTGTCATTGATTGACATTATAGTTGGATCTTTATGTATAGGTATAATGGATTTTCTAACCTATAATCTTACTCATAAAGACTTGATTGAGTGAGTTGTTAGTGTTGTGATACATGGAAGGAAGTATGTCGGATTAATGATGTATAACCGCCATGATCCGCATTAGCATTTTGTTTAATTAGCATATAAAAGTAATTAGAACTAAATATGACTGGGATTTTATTCTTGAGTGGCCACTTATCAATATGTTCATTGTTGAATCCAAGAAGAGTCTTTTGAAACTTATTTTAAAAAAAAAATACCTTTAGTAGTCGTTTGGCCAAGTGGGAGAATGTTGGAATTCCTAAGTGTCCTTATGACCACATCAAGATTGTTGGAATTGCTCTCTTAGATTATTGAAATTCTCACACTATGACCATTGGAATTCCTAAATGACCTTTATGAAGGCTCTTGGAATTTCATAACCTATAAGTTAGATTAATGATTATTTAAAGTGTCTTTTGGTATTTTAATTATATGAATTTTGGAATTCAACTAAGGAAGCTCAGACATCATCAAAGTGTACTTAATTTTAAGTAATTAGAGGAAGTTGAAAAGTCATTTTGCTAATGAGGATTTATTGATGGAATGAATCAACGAGGCTATATAAAGGGCTCTTGGTCCCTCTCTCCACGTATGTACAACACACAATTGTGGAGCTTGTGGCATCCCGTCACTAATCCGAGCATAAGGGTGAGTGAGGAGAGAGAAGGCACAAGGCCATACTTGGTGTTAAGGGTAAGCATCACTACAAGCTAAGCCTTAGGTAATAAAACACCATCTATTTAAAACTAGAGATACACAATAAGATTAGAATTTAAGCGACTAATAGCATTTCAGACATGTTTAACTAATGAA